>JAULBU010013001.1:0-22593 GCA_032358235.1 Odonthalia washingtoniensis | reverse complement strand
AGCAATACGCAGCAAAGCATGGTTCAAATCGATAGATCCAGAATACAATTCACTAACCAAGCATGTTTGGTCAGTGCATTGTATCCGTGCACAGAATGTGGACATACATAAGACGATCGTCATAAATTAATGGAATACAGATCACATAGATATTCATAATCAAGTCACTAGATCCAAATGGAAATAAATCAAAATGCCGTGTTCGAGGCGATAATCAAATCTCTGACATCGATTATGACACTACGGAAGTTATGCGGCAGTATTATCTCACGAATCTGTGCACATCCTTCTTTCCTATGCCACAAAACATGTATTCATTGCCAAAGGACGGGATGTAGCGAATCCACATCTCTACGAAAAACTATATTGCCATTTCATCATTGAACATACAACCAACTCGTCTGGAATAGAAGAAAGGCCTGAGCATGTTTGCGTCCTGCTCATATGGTAAAGGCAAAGCTTGTAAAATATAGGGCCCGGTATTGATCGATATATTCATCAAGTGGGACTTCAATTAGTACAGCACAGACAAAAAAAACTCCTGTTGTTGAGGATAGGATCAAACTTTATTATTGTATCCATTGTGATTGATGACATGTCATTCGCATCAAACTGTCGAGACCTTTTGAGTGAATTCAAGAATAAGACCACATCCACATTTGACTTCAAACTGTTCTGTGAGATGAAAACTTTTATTGAAGAGGAGATACGGTATAGCCCATCATAAATCAACGTCTGCCTATAGCGATACGTTGGAGAGGTATCTTCAAATTATTTCATGAGCGAATTCAATAGAACACTAATTCTAATGGATAACGATGCGGACATAATTACGGCTGTGGAGACTGAAGTTATTTTATGCGCAAAAGATCACTCCCTCTACTGAAGGCAGTCCGGGGAACTATTGTGTTTCGCAATATGCACACACACTGACATATCCTTTTCCATATGACCTTTCCCACGATGCGTACACACCCCTAATATTAGAAATTTACAATTGGTGCGACGCGTACTGTGATATCTGGCTGCAATATGACCCCTTGGGTTTGTTCATGCGAACAAACAAGGTAGGGGTAGATATTTTTATTTCTTTGACTCCGACTGGGAAGGGTATAAGACAACACGCCACTCTATGACTGGATTTCTCGCAATTCTTAATTGATCCCCCATCAGATGGAAAATTGTTCGACAATAAATAGGAACGGAGTATGTTTCAATATCTATAGCTGCCAAAAGATCTCTGTTTTGTATGTAGATTATACTGGGAGATCACATTTCAGCGAACGTCTGAAAAAACTCGCTCATACCAACAATAACACTGCACAGCTATAACACCGCGGACATATCAATTGCCAATCAAGAGGGATTTAATGCTCGGACCAAACATATTTCTTTGAACTACCATCACATTTGAAAGCTTAGATGGTCAGTCGTACTCAGTACGCCAGACTGTCCCTCAATTACGTTACAACATCCGAACAAGTTGCGGACGTCCTCACTAAGCACTTCATGCTAACTTTTTATCGTTTCAAAAAAAAGATTGAACCCCGCAATGTTTTTAATGATTTTTGGTGGTTTAAGGTACCACTGAAGATGTATAAGTACCAAAGATAATGTTTCAATAAATATTTTAGGAACCAATAAAATTTGGTTTAGTACCAATTTATGTTTACTGAGATTGTATCCAGGTGTTTATTGCGCCGGTATATATGTATATGTATACCTACGATAAATTGCAAAAAACGGTCGAGATCCGTTTTAAGATACCAATAAAATTCACTTGTGGTACCAAGTTAACTAAAGATAAAAATATTTAATCGGTTAAATCTATGGGGTGAAAATGTTTAGAATCGAATCAATAATTTTACATGTTGTGGAACCAGTAAACAGTAGAGTAGGAAAATGAAGTGTAATTTGGCCTAATACGACACCTTCCATATCTGATCTGTCCAACGTTCCTAGTTCAGGAAAAGCATTCCAAGTTAGGGTAAATGTATCGTAATCAAAGATTGTCGCAGAGGAGACATACATACAACGGCTATTTGATTTAGATACCAGAAATTTTGAAGAAAATGCACCATTTTCTATATCCCATTTCTTTTTCGGAATGGAAATAGTTTTTTGAAATTCGTGAAACTTACTTTTATTGTGATTGGATGGAATAAGTTCGACTTCACAATGTGAAGATGCGTTGTTCCTGTTATCTTCCCCGTAACCTTCAAAACGTCTATTACAACTACGCGCAGGGAAGAAATGGAGCGGACACATCACATCATCAGAATTCTATTAGGCACCTTCCATGACTTCTAAAAGTTGAACATCCTTCCTTTGGATTCTTCTTGCAGACATAGAAGTGGTATTTTTTCAGTTGTAATTCCGATCCATTGAATAATAGAACATGAATCATCGGACACAACGTGCATAGGTTTTGTAATTGGATTGGGTGTTAAAACACTTGGAAGCAACGAAAGATAGCGGACGCCAGACCCAAACTTTCTGTGAATATCATTAATTATTTGCTTGAAATTAACCAAGTTTCAATTGACGTTGAACTCAATTGGACATCTTCAAAGCAGTGAATGAAAAGGACTATCTATTTCTCCCAATAATCTAGTGTGCGGTCGCTCCATCATTTGATTCAGCTGATATTTCATATACATCCTTGTTTCTAGTAAGCGCATTTCAGATGCACGTTTTTCTTTAAAATTATCTAATAATTCCATCCTACGCTGAACATCTGCATCGTCAGCGTTGTATTCCAGTGTATTTGTACCCCTTTTTCTAGGATTATTGCGGCCGCTTGCAAACTTCCATGTTGTTTCGGAGCCTTTAGGAAAAGAATTTCTTTCGGAAGAAGCTTGAAAAATATTAGAACTGAGGAAGTTGACTTTCCCTTTCTCTGCTTGATATACCCGACCAATTTTATCACATCATTCTTTGAATTGTACAGATTCAACCGCTCTTGTATGTTTTTTATCTTCTACAACAGTGATATTCACAACTAATATTTTCCGCCCTATGAAATCCCCATCAGGCATTTCAAAGTTTAGAAGTATTGTTTCGTATGTCTGCGGTAACGGAGTATTTGTTATTTTAATTGTCGCGTTCGCCGTATGTTCAATAAGATTCCGTACTGTGTTGATATGGTAACAATTCTTAGTATTGGTAAGAAAGTACGCACGTAGAGGTAATAGCAGTTATTGATAAATAAATTGGGTCCAATAGATACAGATTTGTTGGAAATGGTGAGCAAATTTACGAAACTTGCGCTCTTATCTTGTACATTGAATGTATAATAAATATTTCAATATTTTTTGATGCTTATAATATACGAGGGATTAGTAACGCAATCTGTTGGAAATTATTTGATGGAAGTTGCGTACGAAAATGTGAATATATGATAAGGAAGCAGAGTATGAGAAAAACCAAAGGTCGTGGAGAAGTCGAGATGGGACTAAACGACGACATTGGAAATTCAACCATGAGATGAGAAATAATGAAGCTAGGCTATAGATAAAATTAACCGAAACATAAAGAAAAATGCTCAGAAAAATTAAATATATTTCTCAAATTTAGTAAAGAAATTGATTTAATTATTATGAACTTTTTTCTGTATTTATTTTAAAAATAGTTTCTTTTATGTAATTGATTCTTAGTAACTTTTGTAGAAGATAATTCCTTGAATTATGTACCCTAAATTTTCCCCCAAGTAACGGCTTTATGTATCTTTAAAGTGTTCCTTTTTACTACAAGAGTAGCTACGTTCAACTTTACTACTTCTTAAACATCACCAAACATAATCGGAACAATCTTCAATCTCCCACAAAGGATAATTATCGATTTTATTCTACGTTCGGAAGTACTATGAATGGGAGAGGAAAACTGAGTATCAACATTCAATCAAAAGGAGGATATCAACAAGATCAAATCGATCTGTTCGTGCTGAAGAGGAATTGAAATAACATGGTTTAGTAAAAATAAAAACAAGAAGTGATATGCGTGTAGGATGTGTAAGAGAGGAGACAACTCAAGATGTACAAGGTATCAGAACGCCTACTACTGAAGTATAAGTGCGGTCAAGTGCGAAGATATCTTCTGCTTCAAATAAGAATGCAACTAAAAATGTGACATCGGAAGGGACAACTTGTCAATTGAACCATCAAATTTTTCTATCCTTTCAGGATGCGTACTTCAAGTATGCATCCTGAAAAGAGGGAAACTTTTGATGGTTAAATTGACACTGCAATCGTTAGGCGAGTCAAAAAACCGCTACCGCTCCTTGAGAGGGCGTGAAAAATTTGTATATCCTGTACTGGTTATAATAATGAGGGTTCTAAACTTGTCTTAGAGAAAAGTGAAAGTTGTGGTAGTCAGGATGAAGAAGATTTCAAAATCGAACCTGTAACTAAGAGAGCTCGACGAGATGAAATAGATTTGGAAATAGAGCCTGTAACTAAGAGTGCTCAACTTGGAAGTCAACCGTCTGAAAATAGGACAAGGTAAATACGGAGATCTAGTGTCCCAAATATGAACGAATGTCGACATTCAATGAGCGTCTTGAATGAAGTTCATTTTAGGCGGCGAGTGTCTTGAGTGAATTTCATTGTAGGTGGCCGCCGATTATTAGCAATTCTAATAGCGTAGCAGATTCATTAATTAATGGCAGTTCCGTTCAGAAACAACGTACATATGGTCATTCCTTGAACAGTATAATGGATCGTCTAACTCATGTCGAAAAACAAAGTACTGAAATTTTGGAATTATGGAAATGTGGTAACAGATGACAAAACAAGATAATGATTAAATTATAGAACATGGATTATCAAATAAGTTGTGTTTCCAGAGGTTGTTTTGACATTTTTGCAAGCGGTGGAGATTTTTCCTTTCACAGATAGTGCATTTCAAGAACATTGTGTTTGAATAGGTAATAATCAATACCATTCGAAGTACGAGAACTCTACACTACTCAGTACAAAAATTCATTAGAACGATACAATCTTGTAACACCAAAGTTCTTGCAGACTCATTTTCACTGCCATAAATTGTGGAAATTCTTGTTTTTTTTCATTACATTTCTTTAATTTGTGCGTACATGCAAATTGCTGCTCATCTTCACCTTCCTAATCGTCACTACATGGTTTATTTGACAGGAAAACACTTCAGATTTAAGGAGAAATAAAAAATAAATCGGGTACTGTACATCTTTCATCTGACCTTCAAAGTACAGTTCACAATCAGGTTGCAAGTTTGGAAAGTCAAACTAACAACCCAGCAAAATAATATTTTGCTGTGTTGTTAATTTGAATTCTAGTGTATATTATAATTATACACTAGAATGCGTTATGATTGTGCAAATGCGGTGTATCTCTACAAGCAGTCAGGTTGGCTTCCTGAAAAAACACCTTTATTGACAGAACTGCGAAAAAGGGCCCCACTTCTTAAAGTTTCGAGTTGTAGTTTGAATAAAATAATTTATTCTAAATCTCCGACGCAAGGAGATGCTCTTACTGGGTGGCTGACCCAACTGTATAATAAAATTTAGCCCATGTCATGAGGTGGTTCATGGAAATTCCGCTGTATGCGGGCCAAAACTAAGTAATAAAGTTTGGAATCAATATTATTCGAAAGGGCTTTAGTTTGATTTGCTACTACAGTGTACTCCGAACACTGAGTTGATTGAGAAGTTTACAGTAATGTACAGTGAGTGTTGGATAAGTGACACACGTTTTGGCATTCTGTGCTATGTTATGATAGCTTGCCAATGGTACCATTCCTCATTATATTAAAAATGACACGTTACCCATAGTTAGGATGCCAGCTCCAACAGGAAAATAAATTCCATAGGTTTCTTCTTCGCAATCAGTATCATCACTTGTACATCTGTCCTGTTGGACACATTTGTTGTCTACCAGCTGACACGGTGTACACTATGTCAAGCTAGAGAGAAACCCTCGGGTAACCCTCGGGTTTCTCTCTAGGTTGACATCGCACATACACCCTAATAGCCTGACAGCCGGTAGGCAATGTACTTGTCACGATAATGTTTATGAACAAACCTTTACTAGCCGGTTTATGACGTAACACAATTTGGTTTAGGGACAGTATAAAGTCTTATCTTCACACTTTGCTCACACTTTGCTTTTATTAACTTCTAAGTCACGCACGAACAGGCACCTGGCTAATGGGACCAGACACATTGTGAAATATGGCCGATATCTTATGTTGAATCATGAGTTCCGAAGCTGACGTAAATTTCTGTGTGTTTTCTGTGAGACTTTCTCCGTGTCAGTCTAATCCATTGAGAAGATACTTGACTGACACATTACACGTTCTTCCTCTTTCTATCCTTTAGCGAGATCGTTGACCTTTTACTTGCAAATTTTCAACATTTCTTCATCCCCGATATCATATTACATCAGCTAATCTTGGAATATTTGAAAGTGTTGCTCCAACCATGTATATATCTGTACGAATGAGGACAGTTCACTGGAATTTCAATGTTTTCTGTTTGTGTTCATAAACTAGCATGAATTGTACGGAAAGTAATGTACTACGACTACAGTAGAATCTGATTAGTTGCAACATTTCGGTGGATACATTATGGGTTGCATTTATGAGATCTCATTATATCTCCTAAAATTATCGGAAGGTCATGCAGCACCAGATGTATTTGTAGGGGCCTTTAAATTGGAGGTTTGTGATGCATCGCGGCCTTGTCGAACCGCAGTCGCATGCTCCGCGTCTGTTTCCCATTTCTGGAAGACGCTGAGACAAATTCAGGTGAAACCTAATAACTATTTTCGTGGTTCATAATAGTAAGAGGATCACAATTAGTGTTCAAACGGAATATAAATAAGAGCATTGAGCCTTATTCATCAAGGCAATCAGTGCAAACAACATTAAATTTTACGATTGAGCGCTCAATAATTTGCTAAATAAGTATCTGCCTGAAACTTGAGCAAACGATTGAGCACCCCCCAATTTAATTTTAATTGAAATTAATGATTGCACTGCGGCCAATAAGAATAATCGCCATGGCGCCTACAACTGTACTGCCTACAACTGCAGTTTGAATACACGACCAGTACATACAGTGCTACAAGACTCTTTGATGTACATGCCGAATTGAGCGCAAGCGTTGGGATTGAAAGTCGATTTGAGCAATGTTTTACGATTAATCATAACAAATTCTGCTCATAAATGTTCATCACTGATTGTCATGCTCTTACAATATTATTATTATTGCAGGTATTGAAATTCTATCGATACGCGATACGGTTCCTGGATATCGAGTGGTGATTCAAAACATCCTTCCCCGGGCCTCATCGTCCTCTCTCGTTAATAAACGTTGGAGACCTTCGAGGCGGTTTCAGGACGTGGACTGAAACCGGAAGAATTGTCTTAACATGTGGAATTTATTTTATGTCCGTATACTGACAGTGGTGATGTATCCCTATTTTAGCGAGACGACATCTATTCACTAAGATTGTAAAATGGATGCACACAATTCAAACTAAAAATGCACCGGAATTTCCCACCAACTTGAAAAGATGCACATAAAGCTTTGAGCCGTCTGTTCTACCACTTTAAATTAATGTGAATATCATTACAATAACAACCATCTGAGTGATGATGAAAGACATGTAGTCAGTCACCAGCCATCTTCCATATGTAAGTAGTTGTCAAAAACTGAATATCAGCCAAATTGCGCAAGTCGATATCCAGTATTCTTGTATCGACCGACAGTCCATTACATTTTTGTGCCTCGCTTTTTTTGGAACGAAGTCTCCTGATTTAAATTTCAAGGCTTGTTTCTTCTTCACCCTTGATCGCAAATATATGAACAACTAATAAAAATTCATACTTCTTGTACTTTGAAAAATCTGACGTCATTGGAGAAACGCTGAGACCCCCCTCTGGATTTGTTTCAAATATCTGAACATCAGGCATTTTTCTAGTATCAGACAATTGCTTTCATCGTCACTCAAATGCTATTTATTTGAGTACCCTATTTATTTTAATGTTATTCACGTTCATGGCAAAGAGAATTCATTATCTAAATATATCTGCGATAGACACAATGTGCGAACGGCATGTTTTTATTATTTTTATGTACAAAATTGACGGAAAGGGACGTGTTGGAAACCATTTCCGTTGATGATTGACATAAAATTTACCGAAGCAGGTCAAACAGAGATAAAAACTAAGATATTAAAATGATTACAGAGAATTTACTGATTGCCTGTGTATGGCACGCCAAAATTTTAGACATCATCTGGAACAACAGCTTGACATTTCAATTTAACACTATGAAAATTCATTCTTAATCTCTTACAACAGACATTAAACAACTTTGAACTTCTTAGATCGAATCTTTTTGGCTGTAATCGGCATGAATTGATTAAATCCGGTAAAGCTTTTACCATACAATCTTTCAAGAACTTTTGTTCTTGGATTGCACCATTTGGAGACCCATCCATCAAGAACTAAATAACACCAGGATGTACGACATAATTCAGTGACTGTTTACACGCACAAACTAACCAAGATTCTACATTAGAGGTGTCTATGTCACGGAATGAAGATTGAAAAATATCTTTTCGGTATGTAAATGGTTTCAATCCATTCTTACTCGGGTCCTTTGGTCATAAAATCATACAATCAGGTAATACATGTGCCTCACTTTCCTCAAATGACTTTAAACTGCGCTCACATACGTGTGCCATTGATGAGTTACGTTTCTCAATGAACGATACGGTTAGCGCTTCTTTCGCGTCCGTGTCCGCGGTGTGAGAATCAAGGAATGGAGGGATCGTATGAGATGGATTTTAACACCAGGAGGTGATGACGAATTTAATTTTGAATTAAGTTCTCTCTGAACATATATCGAATGCGCATTCTGGGAACTAATAATAAGGTGGGGTATTCTATTGAGGCCTTTAGAAATGGGATTTGAAAAGTGTACTGCAATGATTAGATGTTGCTTCTGATTAAACAATTATTGTATCGTCGAAACAATAGAATTGATTCCAGAGTTAATTTTTAGGGAAGATAGCGTAGAGATATTACCAGGTGTTTCGATATTACCACTAAATTTGAACTAAATTGGTTCACCGACCGACAATCTGCATATGGAATGCTACTGTAGAAATTGTTCAGCTAACGGTCGTGCACAAGAAAAGTCAGACACATCTAGACGGTGTTATTTACTAAAAGTTATTATGGAGAATGGTCTAGTGAGACCATATTGTAGAGCATAAAAATATATATAATAAAAACGCAGTCTTTTGTCAATAGAAGAGGGTACGCAACGTAGAGATGGTTGGGGAAGAAGAAAATTCATCTATTTCAATTGGAGAGGATAATCGAGGTGGAGATGGAGGAGATTAATGAAATAAAATTGAAGGTGAAGGTGATGGTGAATTTTCTTGGTTTTTTCCGATATCAAGCTGACCAGTTTTCGAAACAGAAACAATTTGGTTGCTTTGAGCTGAATTAACACCGGATGGATTTTTTGATGATGATGGGAGGTCAGTCAGTTTATCTTCAAGTCTTTTCAATCTAACTTGGTGAAGTTTGGAGAGAAATGAAGGGAGGTCACAGCTTTCGATTTTTTGAGTGAGTGAAATATATTCCTCCTGAAGTTGTTGATAAGTTTCAGATTCAGCTTTTTGACGTTTGATTAATCTCAAAGCAGTTTGCTCTTTTGATTATTCTACTTTTAACGGAGCAGCAATAGACTCACTTAACAGTTCGATATTGTCAACCCCCCTCTTTCTTGTCTTGATATGTGGACTGTACGTTTTCGATATGGTGTTTCCATCATGCTTGCACTCATCAGGCATGCTGAACATGGATGATTCCATAAGTCCGTACTTTGTGCATGTAAAATATAATTAGTATAAGTACATGTCCCCACGGCAAAAATCAAAAACGGAACTCGAATGATCATTTACATCAACAACACTTGTTTTATCCTAATCATCTTTTTCCCATTGGCCAGACAGTTGAAAATTAGCCGTAGCCTTCATTAATAGTGCTCTTAAATCTCGTAATTCCGCCTTTAACTTCACAGAAGTAACTGAATATCCATTTCTATACATATGTTTCATTTCAAAAAGTTGTTCAGTATATGCTTCGTCGTTTTTAAATAGTTTATTGTTGATGGCATCTATTTCGGTTGAGTTGAATTCACTAGCAGCTATTTTCCAAAACAAGTCATGGTCTTTAGCGTTTAGTTCAACCCTGGTAACTGTTCTATCACGTAACAAAAATTCTTCTTGCTTGCATACAAGGACATTCACCATTCGAAGTACACATTTTATTCTAGACCAATTTAGTCGCTTTGGTCCGCTGTATCATTATCATCCATTAAAGTGAAGCAACCACCGTACCCTCCTGCATTTAAATGATTTGAGTTATAATTAGTAGGATTATTTGACTGTTGAAGTTGAATTGATGAAGGAAATGATCGTGTTGGTGATCAAGTTGATGGTGTTACAATTGAAGCTATACTGTCACACAATGGTGGGACCTCCATTGCAGAAACATCCTGTTGATTCGGCGTTTCGAACATCGTGAATGGGTCTTCCAAGGACTCTTTCCTTGAGTCTTCCAGTGGTCGATTAACTTCCAGCCAATCCACACATTTAGTCCAGGACCAATTATTTGGCCGAGGTTGTAATGATGTTGGTAGATGTGCCGTTCTCCGAATTATCTCAGCACGAAGCCGATCGGCAGTTGGATTTGTGCCTTTCGCCACCCATTTGTAGTTGTGCATCCTGGTCCAACCACTCTTAATTTGTCGCACGGCCGCGTCCCTTTCGCTTTCGGTTGCTTCGACTCGACCCATTTCGATTTGAATATGACTTTTGTTGGAAGTAGGAGGAAAAGAGGTACCAGGTTTAACTTTTTCAACTTTGAGAGTTGCCGATTTGGTGTGCAAAGTGACGTACAAAATTTGGAACTTGTACGTTTCGGACTAGTCAAAAAAGGAAAATTTTACTTTTTCTACCCGGTTGAGAACGGGCCCAAGGCCCGTTCTCCCGTTCTCAACCGTAACAGTCGAAGTTGGATTCTGCATCAAAAGTAGTAGGGAACGAGTATCAATCACCCTAAATAAGAAAACGGAGATAAGAATAGTAGAGAATGCGATATGAAGAGAACGATGATCATAGAGAGAAGTATCATGTATCTTTCTTCCGTTCTGATGCTTTTAGTACTGTTGAGTTATAGAAGTAGGAGGAACGTGTAACGTGTCAGTCAAGCAAGCTCTAATTGGCTTATAGAGGTATGATAAAGTCTCAAAGAAAGGCTTACAAATAATGTAGAGTAAGGGGAAGAAAGAATGGGAAAGAAAAAAACAGGTTCTGGGACAAAGAACTCCGGGCGTGGCAATAATTCTATGATCACAGTCGTTGAAGGAGTTGTGGGGGTTCCAAATCCTTCACTAACAAGTGGTTTGTCTACTCCTGGTCATCTGCCCACATGTATAACTCTGAGTCGGCGTTCGTTGAGCTCAAGAAAAAGGATAGGGACCGGTTTTTATCTGTTGGAGATGTTTCACAGCTTGTAATCATGGGTGAAGGAAGCTTTAGTGCGACGACGGTGGTATATGAGACGAGGAAGAACGTCATTATCAAGAACTTTATCTAGATTTCGAAACTTTTCTGAAATCTCATCTCAGTCAGCTTGTGCGGGAAGAAAGATGTCAAGGTGACGTTTGACACGTCAAATGACGAATATGGGGTATGTATAGCCGGTCACAGTCCAACAGTGTAGAAGGTCTCCACTGCATTTGAAAACAAGGAAAAGGTCTCTCCAAAGCAGTTTTGTACTCCGAGGGAAAATACAGAAGCATTCATTGGTTGCACAGAGAGATGACAACGACTTGTGGCACATGCGGCTTGATCACGCAAGTACCTCTACGATTCAGAAAACAATTCCGTTGGTTCAGGGTATTTTTATAAAAATATGGAAGCAGGCAGGCGTTTTTTAGACGTGCAAATAATCCAAAACACTCGTTACTAGCCTTGTAGTGTTTTATTGGAAGCGCAGAAGATCCCATATCCGTATCCGAAGCTCTATCTACAGAAGATTAGGATGACTGGCAAAAGTTGAAGGAGCAAGAGCTGCTAATAATAGAGAAGATGGGAACTTAGGAACCATCTTCCCTTCGTCAGGAGAAAAACATGGTCAAATCTAAGTGGGTTTTCCATCAAAAAGTTGATTCAAATGTACACGTAACCCGAGAAAGAGCTCGCCTCGTTGCGAAAGGTTTCAGACAGACAACGGGCATTGACCATGAAGAAATCCTTCCGCCAGTTGCAAATAACACCTCCCTCCGCTATCCACTAGCACCGAAGGTACTGAGGCAGTACATTATTCTCCAATTGGATGTCAAGAATGCATTTCTAAATGGGATTCTGACTGAGGAGATCTACTTGGAAGTTCCACATGAATTGAAAATCAAGGAGAAGTCCGAGAATGGCTTCCGGCTTCTCAAAGCCTTATACGGTTTGTATCATGCTGCTCGAGTTTGGAATGAGAAATTGGATAAGTGCCTCACAGATTTTGGCCTCAAGAAATCCGTTTCTTACCCAAGCCTGTATCTACGAGTTCATGGAGATGAAGAAGTTTATCTTTTGGTATATGTAGATGATGTGCTTCTGGTCGGAAATAGTTCCTATTTGCTACGTTCAGTAGCGAAAGACATAGCAGGTCGGTTAGATGTCCGAGTAGAATATGTGGCAAAGTTCCTCAGCATCAGCTGTGCGGTATATGATGAAGAGGTCCTTATTCATAGTGCACCAGCCGTGATCGGAATTCTGAAACGGTTTAAGATGATCTCTTGTCAGTTTTCTTCAACTCCACTTCCAGCTGAATCTGTGCTGCACAAGTTCCTGCAGCCTGTCACATCTGAGGAAGGGGAAGAGATACGTATCTTACCATATAACTAGTTGGTTGGCTCCCTTCTCTACCTGGTGAATACCACGAGGCCTGATATCTCATTTGTTGTGGGAGTGCTCTCTCCTTACATGGAGAACCAGGGAAGGTCACACTGGAACGTAGGACGTCATTTACTACGCTATCTCTCTGGACACGATTGTCGGAATTCGGTACTGTTCTTCCAACCAAGAGGGGTCTGCGTGCATACTAGGGTACAGTGATGCGGACTTTGGTTGTGATCGAGATGAACGCAATTCTACGTCTTGTTGGTCGTTCCTACTGGCATGGGAGTGATGTGCTTGTCAAGCAATAAGTAGAGCCTCACCGCACAATCTACTACGGAAGTCGATTTTATAGCTTTGTAGTTTGCTACTAGTGAGTCGCTGTGGCTTCGGAAGCTCGCGCTGGAGAGGAGACTAATGTCTCTGGATGATTTTATCAAACTTATGGGAGATGATCAGGGTTACATTTCGATTGTGAAAAATGGTGGATTTATTGACAAGACCAAGCACATTGACGTGAAGTTCAAACTGATCAAAGAAAAGGTGCGGGACGGAACTGTCATTTTACAGTACGTTCCGTCAGCTTAGATGGCTGCAGACATGTTAACGAAGGTCCTTACTCGTGAGAATCATCATGCAAACACACGTCTTCTCGGAATTGATGAGCATCAAGTAAGCGTGGTTTGAGGAGGAGTGCTGCAAATGTAACGTGATTGTTGGATTTTCTTCTGAGACTATCGGGCTAAATTTCTCGCGATACGAATTCAGTCCGATTTTCTCCTCAATTCTATTTTTGACATCTCCTTACAGTAGAAGCAATTGGAGGTTATTCTGTCCTACATTCAAAAGGCCTTGTAGGGGCCAAGTGAGTAAAAGTTGGACTAAGCTGAGTTAGTGTTCGACCTCTGTCGCTGAGTATAAGTAACAATATAATATATTGAACCTCATACTACCTTTTGTCTAGGCCAATGTCCTTCAAGAAGTCCATAAATGTGTTTATTACGTAAAGAACTATTCTAAACTTCAAATAAGTCAAACTTGAGACCAGTTAGGAAGTGCAGATGACCGGACTAGCGCAGAATATAGGGAACTTCTCCCAAGTATTTAGCATACAAGTAACTTATTGAAGAAGAAACTTTTCCGCAAAATTTGTAACTAAATGTAGCGAGTTGAGAGAGTTTGGTACCGCCTCTTAAATTACACGATACTGTCGAGACTCGTATAAAGCCTGTTGGCGATGAAATTTCCTGGTCTCTTCTATTGTAACACGATCTTATTTATCATGAATAATCCTTTATTTCCCTTCCATCTGTCATCTATGTGCAAGAATCACAATAATCACTATCTGCCTTCATAATGCACAGAGTTTTAATGCACTGGTTACATACCTTACAAAACCTGTCTGTTGTCAACTACTCAGTTGCGATCATGGCAGATGGACCTGCATTCTCAAGTACGTCAGGAGACATATCATTCCAACTGTTCTGCTACGTTTTATAATTAATGAGCTTTGTTGTGTCGTTGGTGAACACTCTAACCGATATTTCTTCAATAGAACAGCGAACATTCAGGCACGGTAAAGCATTTAGGTGGGCCTCTTCCTCAATCAATACTAAAACGGCACTGGTTTACACAGTCTTATTATTACTCATCGTTCTTGCTCCGGAGGATAATAATTCCACTGTTTGAGATATTTAAACCTCTTTGCTGTATCTGATTTTCGGTCGAGGATGCAGCTGAGATACAGATGCAACTCAAAATTTCATAGCTGATGTCCTTTTATAGCATAGCGTGTCATATTTCTCTATGAATTTCCTCTGGACATGTGCTTTATTCATTTTCATTTACTGGTTTTATCTCTGTGCTAAAACATCTGATTGATTCCTGACAAGGGCGAGAAAATATAAAGTAGCATAAGCTGCCCATTAATTGCACATGCGAGCTCCTGAATATACCCAAAGTAAAGAGATAATTCTTGAATTCTACCAAAGGAGCACTTCGGGTTACAGTCACACTTCGGAAGAGCCGTTGAAATGACTCAAAGCATTGCCACATTCTTTTGGGTGCCGCAGGTGTGGAGTGATGTTCATGTTTCGGAGTTTTGCTCAGAATAGGACAACGGAACGATAATTCTGTTTCATTCTTCGTCGGATGAGGGTCCGTTGAATGCCCTATGTTTTATCCTTCTGTAGACCGTCTCCCAGTTCCTGTTAGGCTTCAGGATAGGTAGAATCTATTGTACGGAGTATTCTTTCCGTGGTCACGAAATGAGACGAACCGGCAAGTGGTTTTTTGTCTATGATTAATATGGGCTGAGAGTTCCAAATAAATACGAAATAAAGTGACTTGAAGGTAATTGTCTTCCTCTAGTAATAAATTTTTGAGGATTGAATTTTATAAAATACACGTTACATGAAGGTACGTAAAGTGTGGAACTGCATATTCTTTTCACTAAGCCTTCCAGCAGTATCAATATCTCATTTTGGTCCATATTGGAAGTATTGGCTATAGCCACACACTGCAAAACATCAAAAATATCGACTAAACTATCTTTAGTGACTCCATTTTTGTAAAAGTTGACTGTAGGTTGGGAATAAAAGATGGCAGTTGACTTGAGGGCGGTTAAAACAGGGACAGATGCAAATAATGAGACTGACAAAGAGTGTGGTAGACTAATGACTTTAATTGTAGAAAAAGACTGACTGATGTTCTTCATCGATCCATCACCCGCTATTGGGATGATGGTGACTACTTAAATACCCATTAACGTACGTAGAGCAGACAACAAATCGGGGATAAAAAGTGGCAAGAACGCTCACACTACCATTATATCATAACTTTATGTGACAATTAAACACACGTGTACATGACAGAACGTATCAGAATGACTTGGTTGAAATCTGATAGATACGGTAGTTGAACTGTCACTTGATACCCACGCAGGATCCTGACTTGTAATATGGAGGTAGTCCTGTCTACCTCTTATTTAATTTACACGTCCAGAAGGGTGAAAAGAAGGGTAGATGAATCGTGCGTAGAGTGATTCTGTTGAGAGGGTAACGGATGACGGTGCAAGATTGATGGTCAAAGTTAATGAATAGTTGATATAGATGATGTTGAGGATATTGATGTTATTGAGTAGATGCGTAAGTATGTGGAGAAGATATTGATATGAGTAAATGGGTTTGATGCGTATGTATTTCGTATAATATTGATATGAGTGAATTCGTTTGATGCGTATGAATTTCGTATGATATTGATATGAGTGAATGCGTTTGATGCGTATGTATTTCGTATGATATTCTTAGGAGTGAATGCGTTTGATGCGTATGTATTTCTTTTGATATTTGTATGAGTGAATGAGTTTGATGCGTATGTATTTCGTATGATATTAGTATGAGAAGGGGTCTTCTTGTGATACCAGTATCACATATATTAACAAAGACTAATGTTTAACTAGAGTTTTATTATTATTGTTGAAGATCCAAAAGGAAAAGGAGTCTCAAAATCAGTGATGGCGTTCGAGTTTAAATATTCTTCATATCGGATAATGGAGATCATCATCGAATCTCGAAGCACATAAAATAGTGTCGTTTGGGTAATACAGTGTCTGCATAGTAGGAAAAAGAATGAGGCTTGAAGTTGATTTGTGTTTATTAGTGAAACGGGAATGTACACTATTTGTTTTTGCGCAGTACCGTTTCGACATGAACAATTTATTCGTGAATGAACGGACAGTCAGCTGACGCGAACTGTAATTAATTCAATACAAAACTCAGATAAACGAGAAACCTAATAAAAAAATAATATTCATTGAGAACATACAATTCACAATTTTAACAGTTAAAATGGACTCACTAAAGATATTTCAGTCGATATTTTAGTTGTTTTACAGTGTATGCTCACCCTTGTTTGCGAATGTTTTTTTACGTGGTAAATAGTGGGCTAATTACGCCCCCCAAAATTGTCAAATAATTTTCTTTCTGTATTCCACAATACAGTGATTTAAAACGATTAATGAATTGTTTCCGAACGATCAGAAAATTTGTTCACGCCTTACTGTTTGTAAAAACTACAATTCAGATTTTACCCTCTGAATTTTTTTGCAACTGATAGCAACAGGTTGAAGCATCTATTGAGGTGATTATTTTCAGAGGCCCCCTTAAATTTAAAATTTCTGTCTGAAAAGTGGAAAACTTGAACGCTGTCCTTCTCACTGCCGTCCTTCTCACCGCTCTGAACACCGTCCATCCAAATTTTCCTGCACAGGGGGTTTAAATGATTTTCGTTGAAGAGGTTCGTCATAATCATACATGACATAATCACACAGGCAAAGAGATCACACGAAACAAAAAACGGCGTTCGAATCACAGCGTTTACAATTTTCTTGTCCGTCATAACAAAACGACGTAGTAACGTCACAATTGAAACTTGCAGTGTGAACAGTAACGTACCATGTAAATTCATCCATCTTTATGAACACCTCATGCAAGATAATGAACGATACATGTTATGCAAGGCAACTATCAGCTCCACACAGTTCAGAACTGTGTTCAACAACATGTCTGATCGTACATGCTTTGAAATGTATCGTTTCAAACGAAACGATTTTATGAAAATTGTAGAACTCGTAGGTACGACAGATTGGACATACGCTAAGAAACATTATACTCAACAGATTATATCATCAGTACCGCCATTTTCCTATGTCGCCTGTCACCACCTGTACAATGGTGAGACCTAGAATGACGTTTCTTCCGTTATGAACAGCGGCTTTCAAATATCTTCTGGGACGCATGTGAAGATCCATATGAAACCTATGGTCAGTTGATTCTACGTTTTCAAACTACCTATATCCAGTAACATTTGGATGCCTTCGAGGAAACCATTAATGACAGAAGTGCTTCACTGACCAACTGTGTTGGATTCATGGATGAGACAGTAATTGGGATGGCCTGCTCAGGTTCAGATTTAATGCAAAGAGATGTTCTAATGGTCATAAAGGTAAATATGTTTTGAAGTATCAAGCAGTAACAACGCCAGATGGCATGTAGTTTCACACGATTAAACCTGTTCTTGAGAGAAGGCATTACTGGTACATTATATGTATATAAAAAGTGGACTTGACGAAATACTGCCTGTATAACTGGCTCACAACGAAATAAGATACTTCATTTACGGTGATCCCGGTTAAAATAACCAATGGTATATCGAGACTCCTTTTGAAGTATCAAACATCACACCAGAACAAGCGTCATTCAACACAGCAATAGCTTCAATAAAAATACCTTTTGAATAGGCGTTTACAGAAGTCAAACTTTACCTTTATGTACTTGATTTCAAACACAAGTTGAAAATAGGCGAAATGCCAATATCTATGCTGTGCTTCATTGATGTTATGTTGAAAAATTTCGAAACTGCTTCTATCCGAATCAGACAAACAACTACTTCTAAAGTAAACCACCATTTTTTGACGAATAACCAGCGACACTGAATGAAAGATTGAATGAATAACTCCTTTTTTATCCCGTACTTCAAAAAATTGAGCAACGGCTTCATTTTTCAACATTACACTTTTCCCTTCCCTCCATTTATTTGTCGTGTAGCTTCCAATCTTTGTTGTACCGTTAACGTTAAAGTCTATAACGCCATTCTTGTTCTTCCCATTGCAATAACCGATATTTTTCATTTTCTTCAGTTTCTAAATGCTACCTCTCACCCTCGAACTTAATTTTGTACCGCTCAAGATCAGAACGAGCAAAATATTCTTCCTTCTTCCTTTACCATTTACCCAAATGCATGAATACTACTCCCATCTGTGGACCACTGAATACATTCCAGACGTCTCTTCCTTCTTTCTTTTTCTTTCTTCGAGTGCAGAACGTATGACGGTTTTCCACTAACGGTGAACTGAACAAATGAATACAGAAAATGTATCTCCGCAAGACGTGGATACTTGTTTAGGTGTTTAGGTGTGAGTCACCGAATTCAAAATTCAAGCGGAGAGTTTTTTGAGCTATGTGTTAAAGTCATATATCCTTTGTTTTACATCCAAAATGAATTACAGGAGTCCGTTTAACTGGCGAACCAAAAAATCAATCAATTTCTTTATTCTCAATCGGGAACGATTCAATAATTATTCAATACTGTGAGGTTATAACGTTTTAATTACCGAATTCTGTTAAAAACATTAAAGAAAACTCTTGGTGTAAACACAATAATGTGCCCGAATATTCGAATTGACACTTAGAATTACTGAAATTTCACTTTTGTTACGTCACATACTGGTAATAGGGTTTTTTAGAGAATTGTGTGTCACATAGTCCATTCCGCATATTCACCTCATACACACCTTGAACAGTTCGTCGTTCATACCTTCGAGTATGGTTCATGATTTACTTTGTTACGCAGGTCTTTTTCCGGATCAAATGATATTTTTCCAGTCCGCAACTCTCTCCAAATCAACGTACATAATAATTATGAATCTCCACGTTGGTCATATTATTATTATTATTATTATTATTGTTATTATTATTATTATTATTATTATTATTATTATTATTATTATTATGTAGCTCAACATTGATAATAATCTGTAGCTCGAAAATGATTTAGAGAGATCTGTGTAGCGGAAAAGTGTATCATTTGATCTGAAAATTTATCATTTTGATGGAATAAAAGACCTGGCAACGAATGGAGACCGAAAGAAAAGCACACGAATTGAAACTATTGCTCAAAGTTTTTCCAGATCGTAGTAACCCAACCAAGTACTACAACATTCGTTGCAGGACAAAAGACTTCTCGAAAACAGAAAACTCGGGGACACCACACCCTCTCACCCTCCATATTCCTATCAGAATTTGTCGTTTCGTACGTCACCACCAAAAAACTCTCTATCTGTGTTTCCAACCTCATTCGTTATCCGATCTCATCCCTGTCCCGCGTATTCTATATCGTGTCTCTCCTTTTCTTTTCCCTCAATCTAACCCTCTGTGGAACGTGGTGACCTTGTGCAGCCACGCTGATTTTTTTAGTGTATGACATTCTGTTACCCATGTCTTTCCCTCCTTTCGAAAGAAAGGCCGATCATCCCACGTATACCACAAAAACAAAGTCTGTCCGCAACTGTGGATTTAGATAATCTGGGTGCAAATACCTATTATGACTAAGTCATAATATGTCTTTGCGATCCGATTGAGGGTGGTTTCTTTTCCTCACATATATAGCTACCCACAAATTTTACCCAAGAATCACTTACACTGACCGTTGTCGTATCAGTCCTACCTTTTTTCTTTAGTTAACTCCATAATACATCTACTGTACATTTGTCAAAGTACGGAAAAATAACAGCATGATTGACACATGCTACACGTTACAGTACTTAGTGTTGAAGAACACTGGTAAGCTACGAAACTGCTCTAATTCTAGACGGTGGCAATCAACATTTGGGAATAGAATACAGCCACGTATGGACGTAGCTGGAAATGCGAGTTTATGACACGTGTGATGGTACATGAAGTAGTGGTGTAATGAAGAGTATAATGTAGTAATATATGAGATGTCGCGTAGTAATGTGATGTGGAATGTTGCGTAGTAGTGTGATGTGGAATGTCGTGTAGTGATGTGAGTTGGAATCGAGTCGTGATTTTCTCAAGAATACAGTACTTTGACGGACAGTATGCAATTATTTAGGTAACTGGGATAGAGGGACGGTGACGAGCGAAGCGAAGATGAAATAGACAAAGTTGGAAAGTAACGTATGGCCAACTACCGACGTAGTTATTGAGGTAGTTTAGTAGGGCGGGGAGACGGGATTAGCTCGAATAAGTAACAATTCATATTTATTGACGATTTGGACTGGGATGGCAACACCTCGGGTCGGTAACAATTATAGACAGAAGTTTAATAATTGAAGGGTATAAATGTAAAAAATAGAGAGAAGGTAGAAGAGAAAAAGGATAATGGCGTTATTATACCAAAGAAGATCACCACGCACGGAAATTAGAGACAGTAGATACTGGTACGACGAAGAGGAAGAAGTGTCCACCACTGTTCTTGGTTGGAGCCAAATACAGGTATTTGAAGGTTTTTCGTGTTAGGGAGGGTGAAGGTGCTTATAGTAAGTGGGATACGTGTAAGTGATACTGGAGCAGTCATCACATTAATTTCGATACATGTGGTTAGTCCGTTGAAAGAAGTTAATTTGTGTGGTTTACGCTGATCTACTGGATCCAGTTTCAAAAGTTGCACTTATTCGTGCATTTTATCGCCTCGACAATAAAAATGTTGTTTTTGTGTTTGTGTTTGCATGATAATGATGATAACAGATGTTCAGGTATATTATTATACCACGATATGTAAGATGTAAGAAGTGCAGCAATTGATAGTATCATATGGTAAAGAAGGTAGGGAAGTAATGCAGTATAATGATTGGAGTATATGGTTAAAGAATACCAGAAGGGAAGTTTCGAAGTAAACTTATGGAAATGAATACGAGAAGGTGAGGGATAATAATTTTAAAACGTATACGAATGAGTCCCAGAACTTGGGGAAGTGTAGCATTTTAAACATGTATAATGAGCGCCAGAAGGAAAGGAGATTTAGAAGTAAAACATATGGGAATAAATATGGAAGGAACAGAATTTAAAATATGATGTCAGATTCGTGATGAATGATCCATTGCACATTAGAGGGGCTGTCCATACCAGAAATCAAAACATTACGCAAAGCTGCTTTTACCATTGGTTTTGTAAGTCCGTCTGTGATGTTTGCTTTCGAACGAACTAATTCGATGTTATATATTTCACCAAGTTTGAAGACATGTCTGGAGGCCGCCACATCCAGCACGAGCCTCTTCTCGCTATTTCGGGGTCCTTTAATTATGATATCGAATAATCTTTTATTATCGGTAAAAAGCTCGATTGGTATGTCACTGTTGAGAAGAATAGACAGTTCTTATCGAAGTCTAAACCCCGAATCAAACATAGCTCTAAAATCAATAACTTCAGTTGCCATTTTAAAGCTCCACAAATATTCAGATCATATATTGCTAAACGTCTCTGCCTCTAGAGGCAGATACTTTTACCCTTATATTATCTAAATATTTGTGGCACCACTTTGCTCGAAGCGTCTTGTAGGAAGATGATATAGCCGAGTTGTGATGATAGGTCGAGGTAGTTTCCGAAGGACGCGTCAGAATTTCCAATGACTTCAAATGATTTTATATCTAGTTGCGGAAAGTTGATGCTAACGTCGTGTCTGATGTCGTATGTGGTTGCTTTGTCGCGGAGTGCGACGAATTGTGTAGGCAAATTGGATTAGTTTAATTCCGTTGTTTTTGCTAGGCTTGAGATTTCTAATGCACAGTCTGTTATCGTATGAGAGAGCCAGGCTAGTCTCATTCGCATGGAATAAAAGGTTGTGAACAGTGTAGTGTTATCTGATTGTTCGAGTTTCGTTACTTAATGTCGTTAGGATTGTTCCAATGTTGAACCTTCTTCGAATTTGATGCGGAAACCCGAAAAATCGCATGGAGGTGAAGATGATGGTTTAGTGTCAAGCCCTTTTTCAGTTTGTGATGAAATATTTTTAAAAGTAGAGTCACCACCGTGTAGTAGATGATCGACATAAGTACCGGACATAC
>JAULBU010012990.1:0-22596 GCA_032358235.1 Odonthalia washingtoniensis | reverse complement strand
TCCACCGTCATTGCCGTTCGTTGTGGAAGGAAGACATTGTTTTCTTTCGACGATGATAAGTGTCTACTAAGAAAAGTATTTGCAGCTGGTGCACACGTTGCAAGATATAGGACCAAGAAAAGAAAATTTGAAACAGTGGCGCAAGCTCTCAATGGCAGAAATACGCTGTCAAAATCCATGAATTGGAAAATGACTCAGAATAGGTACGATTTACTACAGAAGCAATTTAACACATCAGACAATAGAAACCGCATAATATCCGATGTTGGGGATATGTCACCAAATGCGACGAGCTACTTTCAGTGATGCGTGAAGCGAAGAGGGATAGCGATCTAGCAGATAGGGCTGAAAGGGACTTACTTTCTAATCGGGAGGAACAGAAACTTGCCACTGTGGAGAGCGCAGTCACGATGGCAATGGAGAGAAGGGAAAGCAGAAATCAATCTGAAAATTTGTTGAAACTGGGGATAGGAGTGCTGATAACTTCGTAGCTGGGATGGAGAACAGTGAAAATAATTCAAGTATTGCCATAAATATCAATGAAGGTGGAAGTCGGGTAATTAATTTAGCAGATGAGGATTTAGATGGCGACATAGGGAGTGTACCAACTCCGTGAAAAAGACGGAAGAAGCAGACATACATGGCAGGGATGTTCCAAGAGGACGTAGACCGTTTTAGATAGCTCTGAAGGAGTCTAACGCTGCACAGATTTGCTTAGATGAAAAACCTTTAGAAGTTGAAAAATCAAAATATGGGCAGGAAAAGTTGGATAGAGTGAAGGATAGAAACGAAGGTCGCGAGGATTGAGAAGATCGTAGACGGGAATTTGAATTAGATCTTGAATTAAGGCGACGAGATCAACTACACGAAAGAGAAGAACGAAAGGCAGAACGCGAATCGAGGGAAACATCGGAACTGGAAAAGATGAAGATATTTATCAAAGCTCTAAATAATTAATTATTCATTCTTTGTGTGAAATATACTCTTCTAAACTGATTGTTTCACATGTAAAGTATTGTGAGACGGTGTTTGGATAAAGGCAATTTCTAAAATTAGTTAGTGGCAATTTCTGAAGTTAGTTATTAACATTGCTGCTATATACAGGAAACCGACAGGAGCCTCTCCAATTCGCATTTTTAGTTTAAAGTCCACGGTACTCCAATAAAGTTTAACTTCTTTTTACATCCATTTCACCGTCACCCTTACTGCAACTGTAGAAATATTAGCAGCCGTTTCGTTTGGTGTCAGGTTTGATCCAAAAAAGGGCACATCCAGATATGCACGTGCATTTTAACCGCTGTGTCCGTGTATTAAATACTGAATACCGTTAATGATAATCATAGACTCCATTTTTTACTCTACCCCGCTCTTCACGTAGAGTTCCCAATCATGTCTACAGCCCTCTATTGGGCCACTTCCATGTAGAATTAGACTATTTGGAAGTGAAATCGTTTGAAATTTCAATGTATGTTTGCGTTTGTGTCCATTGTAGGCAGCATTCTGGACAGCACTGTGCTCAGTTTGAGCAATCGCCAGAACCTTCGCATCTATAAATCCAACACAGTGCATGAAAGCTTGACATTTCCTGTATATGGATTCAGAGAAAAATGCAGCATTTTCATGTATAAATCGGGTAGACATGGGTCCGGTCATAAGATGGTCACGCGTTTCTATCATGTTCTCAACTCCTTCCCAGAAGATTTTTGGGAGCTGAGAAGAGTCCTTTCCAAAAAAGAAGTTCTAAATCAATCCGTCTGCACGGCGATGCCAGGTGTCTCAAAATTATCACCATAGTTAAAAGAGGACTGGTTTCGTATTGATTTCGACTTCTTTTGCCAGAATTATTCAAACACGTGACAGCTATAACTATTTGAGGAATTCCCTCTTGACAGATTCTGAAATTTGATAGCATCTGATTGTCTGCCATGGACATGAAGTTGTCATACCAATCTTGAAAGTCGTATGGAAAAAGGTAACTGTGTTTATTTATTTTTGTCAACAATCTATTTTTGTCCTATTTATAGATATTTGACATCTATCTACGTCTCACAGTGGAGTTCACTAATGTCAATTCAATCAACATAAACTCAGTACAGTAGAATCAATCAATTCAACATACACCCATATCTTACAGTAAATTCATCACAGTGTAAGTAATAACCTACACTTTAAGCACCACACATTTTTCGCTCTACCGCGCGCTTCCGTCTTCGGCGGTGTTTGCCCTCCCAATATTACGTTCCTCTCCACGTTGGCGCATTTCTCAACAAATCTGAACTTTTCATGTCTCGTACCCTCCTTAACATTAGATCGTATTGCTCAAATGTGCAAGCACAGCCTGGTTATGCAGAACAACATCAGCTGTGTTGAACTTTTCTGTGCTCTTACCCTTCTTCTCATCCTTTTTGAAAGTATTTCTGCCACGCGAAGCCAAGTTTTAGTCCGCTCCGTCACCAAGCATTTCGAATGATCCTTCTGTCGGTGGCATCCCATGCTCAGAAAATTCCAAGTGGACTACTTGCAGAAGAGCAGTGTCTGTACGGGTTGTAGGAGTCGAGAGGTGAGTGAAGAAGCAAGGCGAGGACAGAGGAACTTGAAAAATTATCCTTGAAGATGGGGGCTGAAAATAGGGAGGTAGGAAACAGAGATATGGTTTTCGATAATTACCGTAGGTTGCGAAAATGATAAACAGCAGCCTATTCATTTTATCACGGGTTCTTGGCAAGACAGTGCCGTCTGTAGTTTTTCTGAAATGAATTACTAAATTTCTACGGAATTATTTATTGAAGTTTGGTGCACCTTAAACCCTAACCTACTGTGGATTTGTAAGTGGAATAATCTTGCAGTTACTGTAGAGTTCGAAAAATATGCAATTATCGAGGTCAAAGGGGTCAGACGAAGGCCAGCGAGTAGGACGAGCGAGATGCCAACTATAACACGGACACGATTCATAACCCAAGAAGTTCAATTGCACGGGTGTACAGGTGTAGATATTTAAGAGTGAGAATCAGTGAGTCAAAAGGGCACGAATGAAGTGAGGGGCAACTATGGGAAGTAGATATTAAGTTGAGTAGGAAAGAATTGAATGAGTCAATAACAATAACGACTGAGTGAAATTTTGATCTAGGTGAAAACATCTTCATTAGTTACAATACAAATCTCAGTTTTGCAGAGTATAGTAAGAAGTGAAGAGAGATAAGTGAGGAGTAGAATGGGAAAGGGGCGATTGACGTTCTTATAGGGAAAGAGAACTCCAATACACGAATCACAGACAGTAAGTCGTTGTAGGCCGTAGATGGATGTTTGATAAATCATATGTTCTTGAAGAAGTTGATAAAGCAGTATTAATGAACAAATTCTTTGGCTTGGGAGTATACTATTGTTCAATCATAGTTATTTAAATAGTGTGGTCTATGCCGAAAGGACCTTTACGTGAGACAGTCTTCTCGTAAATCAACAATGACCCTTAACAATGTTTTCATTATGATTCACAATAAGAAACATTAGAGGGTTTTGGAAGGCGAGTGGATAAATTGGGAGTAGTAATTTTTGGCACCGCACAGCACCGGCGCAAGCCACGTGGCAACATATTACCACTAAAAAGGAAAGTAGCCATTTCACAAGTTGGAGGAAAATAGAGAAGTCGATGTGGTTATTTTATGGGCCGAAATCGCCAAAAAAGGATTAAAAACCCTCCGTTGTTGCGAACACATGGCTGACTTTCCAAAATTTGTGCGTATTTTAATAAATAATTCTTTTCACCGTCGTCCTTTTTTCCTTCTCCTTCCTTCTCTACTGTTACTGCTCTTCCTCACGTAAAGCCGCTTGTTGCCCCCTCCCGCTAAAATAAAAAATCTTTTGAAAAAAATTGCCTTGGTCTTTTTCCAATTATTTTTTCCCTCACTTTTTCCACTCATCAGTTTGCATACTGTTGAAATTGATGATACATTTAGTGTTCTGAATGACGTGTAACAACCATGTGTTGCAACGATGTACGTTGTGCAACATGTGGTTAACGCATCACACGATAGTGTAACGAGCGCTACTGTATCTATGCTCGTCGTCCGTGTCTCGCAAATGAGATGCGACACTTTTTACATCAAAAGATGTATTTAAGGCGTTAAATACAAGGTAACAGACTCCTGTTATAATCGATAAAAACACCTACAACTGTCACAAACGAGTAACATAGCACTACCTACATACGATTCTCCCAATCCTAATTAGTTACTAATTCCAACAGATTAAAAGCCTGGAAGCATCACACCGAAAGCACAAAGCACAAAACCGAACCCACCCTTCGTCACTATGAACAATGCGGATAATATCGAGACAGTCAGGAAACAGTCCTGTATTGGAGGTCTTCGCCGATATGAACTCGGTGAAGATTTCAGTAT
Organism: Odonthalia washingtoniensis; assembly: GCA_032358235.1. Taxonomy (NCBI): domain Eukaryota; phylum Rhodophyta; class Florideophyceae; order Ceramiales; family Rhodomelaceae; genus Odonthalia; species Odonthalia washingtoniensis. Next base: position 18,199 of record JAULBU010012990.1, on the reverse strand, counting down.
GTGGAAGCTGAATTTCTACCAAAAAATTGTAGAAAAGAAGCTCCACCGCTACCTCCCATATGACGATGAATCCTATGTAATAACAACAGACGCAAAACTTGAAGTTACAGAGATGAAGTAAGAAGCCACCGAAACTGAATTAATAAAAATTAAGAAAAAGGAGAAAGAGGATCAACTGCTGGCACGAAGCTATTTAGTACACTGCCTAACTCCTGAAACGGTAAGTCCATTAGAAGCAGTTAAATGAGAAGATTCAAAAAATAGTTTATGGGTAGCATTGATTGAACAATGTAAATAAAAGCATTCACACACTTTAATAGAAGTACATCAACAGATTTTTACCATCAAAATGAAAACAACGAAAAGTCTCACCACTTTCCAAGGAAGAGTACAACAATTGACACAAAGGCTGGCTGGCATCGAGTACGTCGTTCCAGAATCATACAGATGGGGCGTACTCACTAACGGGTTGCTTGATGTATATAGAATAAGTGTAAAATTGATAAACCTAACATTTGAAAAGCCTCCTTATTACGAAATGCTGGCCAGGGTCCAGGAGCTTGCGCCCGAAGACGTTTGTGATCCAACCATCCCTCTAGAACTACAGAGGAAAACTAACATACCATCTCCATCACTGTCAACTGTAGAAACAAAAGGAGGCAACAGGAGAGGGTCAAAAGGATTTATGGTCAGATGCCATTGGTGCCAAAAGTTGGGCCACATGAAGCAAGAATGACTTAGTAAAAAGGCAAGAAAACCACAAATCTCCCCGAAGGGAAATTTAAAAATCGTACAAGAAGATGACAGCCAATTTGCCTTTCTAACAAACAATTATTTTTCAAATAATAAAGTAGAAAGCGATTACGAAAACGCGCGAAACGATGAAACCTGGATCGTAGATTCAGGGGCATCGCATCGCATCGCATCACTACACTAACTATGTAGTATACATTCACTTAAATCAACGAACGTCAACAGGAATGGTGACAACTGTAGGATCTGGTACTTTACACATCACCAAGAAAGGGGAAAATGGAAATTATGGAGATGTAAAATTTGTACCGAAAATAGGGCGAAGTCTCCTACCGGTCGGGCAATTGACCAATGATCCATAAATCAGTTTAACATTCGAGCGTTCAGACTGTATTATTCAACTAAATAATCAGATAATTGCAAAAGGAGAGAAAGGGGACGACAACCTGTATCGAACCAAAAAGGTTCAGCAGGAGGAGATTTTGAACACAGTTTTGAACACTGAAAACAAAGAAGTGTCAACCGATGTCTCTTCTTCATATTATGAAGAGAGTGACATGGAGGATGACTTACCTGGTGCATTAATGCAATGGCACAGGCGATTGGGACACCTTTCTGCGAGCGGCCTCAAACATCTAACGAAGTTTGGATTACTGGGGCTCACTGATCAAGAGATGAACAAACCATTAAGTTGCGTGAGATGCACACAGGGAAAGTCACACACAAAGGGTTTTGATAAAAGCCCCAAAGGTTCAAAGGTCCGTACTCAACGAGCAGGAGAGTTAGTATACTCGGACACATGTGGGCCGTTTTCCGTCCCAGACATCAATAATGAACTTTACTTCCAGACATTCATTGATGACCACACGCGCTTAACCGTCACTTTCCTAATGAAAGCAAAATCAGAGACTTCAAACAGTATAAGCAGATATTTAGCCTTCATGGAACACGGCAGACAAAGGAAACCCAAAACCCTAAAGTCCAATTTGAAACATCAGAGAGCATCAAACATAAACAATAGGAACAATGTAAATCACATTGATGAAAGTAATAATAACTCTGGGAAAGATGTTGATAAAATCAACGTCAATAACGTTGAAGAAATCCAGAATGTAGAGAACAACGATAACTCGAATGCGTTCGACGAATCGTTCACTAACAATGTAAACACAGCTGAAGAATTTAAAGGAATCGATCATACTGGTGATGCCGTGACTAACAATGTGAACGTGAGTGAGTCCCTAGAAACTATAAATGACTCATAACAAATTATCAACGCAATTCATACCTTCGGCACTAAATACGTAATTAATTAAAACCATGATTTCAACTTCAATGTAAATGACATTGGTGAAATCATTGACAAAATAGACACCATGAGAATCACCGAACCAGGGATTCAGAAGAGAATTACGGAACCAAGAATTCAAAAGAAAAAGTTGGGACAACCCAAAGGTTCTAAAAATAAGGTTAAACGGATCCTGGAAAAATCAGGAAACCCACCACTGCCAAACCTAAAAGTACAAAAGTATCAAGTCAATGTCACGCGCTGATTTTGATGTACATATCACGATGTCATAGGCGGATCTGATCGCAGATATGATAAACGACGAAGGTTTAAAGGACCCATCAACCTTTAAAGAAGCAACATCTACTCCACAAGCAGAAGAATGGCGGCGTGTGTGCGATGAAGAGCTAAAGTCAGTCAAGCAAGTTGGTGTGTATGAACTGGTTGATACACCGGCAGGAAGGAAGAACATTGATACACGTTGGGTTTTTAAAACCAAACGAGATGAATCCGGTAATGTCACCAATTTCAAAGCACTCTGGGTTGTAAAGGGGTACATGCAGGTCCATGGAATTTATTACGACCTCACGCATGCCCCCGTGTCAAGGATGTCAACCTTGCACACGATCCTGTCGCTAGCTTTAAAATTGAAGTTGAAAGTCCACCGGATGAACGTCATAACAGCATTACTAAATGCTGCGCTAGAAGGAGAAGTTATTAATGTTAATCCGTCCCCAGGATACGAGAACTTGGTACCAGTAGGCAAATCGCTTCGTTTGGTCAAAGCATTGTACGGACTCAAACCGTCAAGGATGTGGAACCACACCTTGGATACATTTTTAAAATTAATCTGTGGTATGACACATCAAACAGAACGATCTGATAAAATATGTGCGATGGCGGAGACTCTTCGTCTTGTTCATCTACTCCGGCCATTGCATGATGTCGTTTACCATAAATATTTTTTCTTCCGCAATCGGAATTTTATGAGACATTATTCATCACTGTAAGATTCAAGGTCAAACGAATTTCTCTGCATTTCCATTTTTCGTTCAGCTAAGAACTCCTTCTCCACCAGCGCATGTTGCAGTGTGCGTATACAATACACTGTAAAATGTTTTGGATGAGACTGACCTCCTCGACCATGCAAGTAGTAGCATGGACTTCACAGCTTCTCGTTGGGTGCTTCGTTTTCGTATGATCGAGTATCCGCATGTTTGCAGTGTTTCCCCGTCGGTTGTGCGCGGGAGTGGGCGTTCAAACTCATAATGTTTTTAGCTTCTTAGTTGCTCTGAAAGAATCACTGGCTGACTGAGGAAACAATGTACTATTGACACCTTTCGGACATTGTTGCCCCGTACAGAATATGTTTTTGCCAAAATCAAAAAAATTAAATGGTTCGGTACAATTTCGGTTAGTGTATTCTACCGAAAAACCTACTGTTTGGTACTTTCCAAAAGCCACTAATGAAGAAAGAAAAAAGAATACAGTACTTCCATTGAAAACGGTACCCTATTGGATGCACTGTGGTTGAATGAAGAGTTCGGTCCGATGCGACCGGAGTAAGATGTTTTCTGTTTTGTGAAGACGGTTCCTGGGCGGATACTTCATTTATGTGAAAAACAATTCGACTTGCATGTTGTCTTAGTAAAGTTGTGCGCTTGTGTTAATAAGAACACAGAATTCCGCGGTGTACCAAAGAAAGTGTACAAAATGTATCGCTTCTCATTTATCATGCAGCAACAAACCATTGGTGCCTGTAAACAAACTATGAGCTATTGTCTACAGTAAGAAGAGAGAAAAGGAATAATCCAATGTAATAAAAGTGTCCAAGCCGCTCTGATAACGGAAACGAATACAGTTGTGTATTACAGCTCCCATCAGCAGCACCAAACCCCAACTTTGTCTGCAAAACGCAGAACTGCATCCTGCAGTGCTGATGTTGATATGCTTGCCGTAGACTCTTGTCAAAGTTCAATTGAAGTTATCCTCGTCACTGATAATAGACCGTTGACAAGAAAACGATATGATTGTAATCATGACGTTGATCATGATGAACCAGTCGGTGTAGATATAATGTGTTTATGCCTCCAGTACGTACTTTTCCATTCTAGTGCTTTGCACCTACATCTACTTGGTACCACCACGTACACACCGCTACGTTCTACAGTTAGTTGTTATTTTCTTGTTTAGAAAGCTTACAATTATCATTATGACGACCTAATACTCCACAATAAATGCCTGGTGATACCTCCTTATTCTTATCCCCTTCTTTTGTTTCGCTGTGCCTTTCTGCATCAGATGAGGACTGCAGAAGAACCGCTTTCGGTTTTTGATTGTTTTCATTGAAGAAAAATAAACATAGATGCAGGATTTTATCGTACACAGGTGTAGACTACAATTTGAGATTTACCGTCATTCCCTGTTATTACGTCTTGATTACTATGCGTCATGGGCCCCTCCTTACATTTTATTCACGTACAGTAACAAAGTACCACAGCTCCTCTCTTCGCACTAATCAGTTCGACGTACTATGTGTGTTGTGCCAACTCATCCGTAAACACGGAAGTCATCAGTACGTTTCCGATACTGCACTACCGAAACACGGTTTAAACATGGCAACATTTGTAGGCTTTCAAAATCCTTTAACTTTTCACACATGGCTACTTTAAAGCCAAGTTGGGTTAAATAAAGTCCCAACTTTCAAGAGATTTGTAATTATCAAATATTATAAACGCCTTCACGTCCGCAAAACACTGCTAATATTCTTTAAAATAGGCATGCTGATAGAAGACATCGTCTGGAGTGCAATGCACGTTTCAGAATTAAAATCGGAGATGGTAGAGATATTTAGGATACAATCGTAGAATTCGATGAGTTCTGTTGAGGGAAAAATTATCTGTTATTACAAAACAGCAATTTGCAGGGGGGACGAAATCCACTAATTTCTCGTAATCCAACTGACAACAAGGCGAGTCAGCCCCCTGAACATGCTACGGCATCTCTAGTTGGAGCTGATGAACTCGAATAACATATTACTATTTTTTGTAAACCAGGATACATACAGTCCGTTGGAACAGATATACATGGTGTGAAAATTTGCATTGTCAGACTCAATTTTATTATTAAAACGCCCAGCATGCACTGGCTCATTTCCATTATTGTATATTACGTACGTTCGGACCAATGAAAATGTTAGGAATGTAAATGTCTCAGACCGGAATAATAAGACGGGAGGAACCGGGAATGTCCGTTCTGTGGTACAGTATCACCATTTCTGTGGTAGAAGTGCGATAAAACTGTTCATTTAACTTTAAGTAGGGGATAAGAATTGAAATGTACAGAGCCGGAAAGTCGAAAATAATTGTGCTAAGATCTGATTGGTTTGTGAATATGTCATGGATGTATGTGTGTGACAGCCGTGACATAGCCGTGATGGTAAATTTCATATTGTGAATTTTTATTGAAGTAGGGATTTTTTTCATGCCATGCAATTGAGTCCATGTGAAATGGAATGTACGAAACAAGGATTGAAGGAGGACGAAAGCGCCATGTCTATTTGTTTGGGAGGCAGCATCAAGGGGTAAAAATCGTCGAGTGGGTGGACGGACAAGGCGACAGCAGCAACAACTAAAGTTATGTCAAGATGTTATCTGAAGATCAGTGATATTGTTTACCATTGTTTTGTAATAACCCGTTCGGTATGTTGAGCTCATGTATGCATAACTTCAACATAATTGTAAACTTTATAAGTAATAATCCGTTGGTAATACTCCGTTCTGTATGATCTGCGCGTTTAGAAGTGTTGTCAAAGTTGTGTCATCCTGTAACCTTTGTCATCGATTGGGTACCTTTTCTTTTCTATTCGAAGGATACTGTTCGTTATTGGCTACACGTTTCAATGATTTCATTGTAAAATGTTATTTTTTTAAAAAACATACTCGTTTACAAACCTTTTAACTTACCAAGTATCCCACTGAAAACCCCTGATGGATGGAAAGTATCGTGAATCATGAATGAAAAGTACTATTGGATTGTGACCTACTAATTTTATCACCAAGTCCATCATCACCATCAATATCACATATAACGATACTGGAATATTATTGCTAATACCGGTCAATGATATACATTTCCGCACCGATGTACTTCCACTGTGACGCACACCTTCACAGGATTAAATACCGTTCGAACTGCTCACAGTACCGTCACTGCTGGTGTGTTATCTGCTGTTCATGTACAGTACACGTATCATTCACACTCCAACTGTATTCAGTGGTTACTTGTTTCACATAGTTACGTACTATATTCGTCAACAAAATCCTTCCAAACGGTTACCCTTTCAATTTGCAATATTTTTATTGGTCTATACCAACAACCATGAAAATTTAATAATTGTTTTGTTCCGTACAATTGGCTGTGATGAGTTCCTTGATAGGGTTTTCCGGAAAATCAGTCAACGAACTCATCACCATTTGATTAAAAACATCCCGCATAAACGCCTTTCAAAGTATACGTTATTAACTGGTGCCATATTGATGAGTTTCCAAACTCATCAGCGAACTCATCATCTAACTAGAGATGCCTTAAGGGCATGATAAAACACCTGTCCTTGTTGAGGCATCTCTAGTTAGAGTTGATGAACTCGAATAAAACATTAATAATTTTTGTAGACAATGGAATATACAGTCCGTTGGAACTGGTACACATTGGGTGAAAATTTGCATTGTAGGACTCATTTTTATTATTAAAATACCCAACAGGCTCTGGTGCAATTACATGACGTGTACTTTACGGAACGTTGTGACCAATGAGGTGAAGAAGAGTGTACATGGCACCGACCGGAATAATGAGCCGGGGTAGTCCGGAAACGGTGTAGGTGGTGTGAAATATGAGCGGTGCTGTGGTGACGATGGGAATGAAATGTTCATTTCACTGTACTGCGGAAAGAAGAAAATGAATGTACACAGACAGTCTGTGAAAATATTTGTAGTGGTTTGTGATTGGTTTTTGAATCGGTAATGGCTGTATGGGTGTGACAGCATTGTTAGTATGAACTCGGAAATCTGTGACGGTAAAATTAGCATTGTCAAATTTTTGTGAAGTAGCGATTTCGATTGTGGGAGGCAATTAAGTCCATGTGGAATCGGGTGTACGAAAAATGGATTCAACAGATTGTGAAAGCGTAATATCGGTTTGTAACGGAGGACGCGGAAAGGAGAGGAAAGGACGGAAAAACGGCGGACGTACAAGGCGACAACAACAACAACTACTGAAGGTGTTCATGGAACTGCATCGACAGCAGGAGGTGGTGCTTACCGAAATCGGAAGAGTGCTTAGTGAAGAAGACGAGGAGGAGGAAGTTGTGCCATATGGGGAAATGCCCACCAGTGCTCATTGGCATGAGTTCCGAAACCGTGACGTAAATGGATTTATATTCAGGAAAGAAGTGTGCACTGATTGGACATTACAGCAAATGTTCAGTATACCAAACCAATTATTCGATCCATTAATGACCTAATTGGTTCAGTTCCGTTCGGATATATGGCTATTGCCGAGTAGTAGTGGTGGGGTGGGTGACATCAGGACAGACAAAAAATATTGACAGCATTTTCTGAAATAAAATCTGGATAATTACGTCCGCACTGTGAGACATGGATGTAATGGAATGCACAGCAGTGAGAACATATGTCGTAGAATTATGCAAGTTTCTAGTAAAAATGTACGGTGATATGTTCTTAAATAGAATACTGAATTCGGATGAGGTGATGCAAGGGAAGGGTTTCCCGGGAGTACTGAATTTTTAGAATGTGTTAAAGTTTAAAATATTGAAACATCTGGCGACATTCATTTATCAGAGTCGTAAAAAAGTGATGTACAAGTTATTGCCGAGCTGTGGGTGGACATGGATTTATACTGTTGGTTGTGGACAACTGCAAAATCCCATACGAGTAGTAAATTCGACACATTAACGTCGTCATGTCTGATCTGAGATGTTTTACGTTCGAATATTGATATGTGTAATGAATGTGGATATACGGTGATGAAAGTGCGAGAAAGAATTTTTATATACTTCCTTGTAAATGGTAATTATATGTTCTGGCCGATATTTATTGAACCAGACACTGAAGACAAAAGCTCGGCTGGGCGTAAATTTACAACCATTTGCAATAACGTATGGTAAAACGTATAGTCCATATTTTCCATATCAATCGGTTTTAATGTTTCCTTTCGGTTCTCCTATAGTCTAATTCCCTTGGAAGAATTATAACTGTCGAATCAGACCGCTGAGTAGAAGGGCTACCTAGTATATGAAAGTATCAAACAGTAAATACTGGTTATTTAACCAGAAATGCTACTCGTATTCGATAATTGCATGCTCCAATTACAGTCCGTAGATTGCATTTTGAGACTATACCATGTCACCGTTAAGTGATTTCACGGACTGAGTATCGATTACACGCTACGTGTATCCGTCGACTCTAGTTTTGCAGCGGACAGGAGATCGCTCACATTGATCTGGCTTGGTGGGGGGATCTCCTTTGGTCGTCGAGTTGCCGATTGGCCAACTTAGACTTGTTTGGTTCTTGCTTCCTTTCCGCGGATGTTTTGTCTTGTTTGGTGCAAAGGCGTGAGATATCTAATTCTCATTAATGTTTGTCTTCTATATTTTGTTATTCAGCTCGACTCGATTGTGGTATTTATTTCAACAACGAGATGGGCTGAATTTGTTTTGACACATGTATCAGAATTCCACGGTTAGTAAATACTAACATAATAGAATTCTGAGTTGATTCAATCAATATATTTGGCCATCCCTAAATAGTGTGAACTCTAAATTCAGTAAATGTGATAAATGAATGTGGAAGGTGCATAAATTACTACTCAATCACACAAAGTCGCATCAGTATCAAATCAGTCGATTTGACGGTCCAGCCACTTTCCTTTCCTGTGATTGTCTCATCCATATGTCTCTATTTTCGTATCTTGCTCTACTGTACCGTCAGGATGATATAAGTAATACTTGTTGTAATACAGTAGTGATGATTATTGGCACGTGTTAATACACATGTTTTCGGCGACGAGCTCTGTTCAAAATCCACACGCGTCTTTTCGAAAAATCAATCAAATATATTTCTTGCGTCTTTTCAAAAAACACAATCAACTTAATTTTTTTTATGTCCCTTCGGAAGCAATCAAATTTCATTTCATCAACGTTCTTCCTGTTTAGTCCAGTTATCGATTTTTAATTCTAAATACACGTATGTGCCACCGTACTTTATTACAGAGTCATGCTGTATTATTCTCTCGAATTACGGTACCCAATTCCTCTTTTGTGTGTAATTCGTCTCGGCGTTGGAAGTGGTTCCTGGTTCCAAGTTAGCTCAGTTTTCGGCTTCCTGTTAACCATTATTCCATCCCCTCGTCACCTCCGTAGGTTAACTTGATGTTTTGTTTATCATCTTCTTCACTTGATTCTCCAGTTTGGTATCATCCCTGTTATTACTGTACTTTGTGATAATCTTGCTGGTATATCAACATCATCCGCATACATCTTCGTTCAAGTATATCGGAATCATCATCAATCATTGTTCTTTCTCACTCCATCTTCTTCAATAAAATCAACTCAAGTCTACAGTAACCATCCAGTGTGAGATAATATATTTTTTTCAATCATTATTAATCGACCTCTTCATGTTCATATCCAGAAAGTTTTTCTTCTATAGCTTCACCACTTCGTTTACAATTAGCATTGCCTTACGGAATCATCTATCATTATCTCATCGTTCAACTTCTTTATCTTAATGGTGTCATAATATATAATTAACTTCCAATAGTAATATAAATAGTATTCATTGCCATAGTTTTATAGCAATGCCGTCCTTCTTTCTATGCCAGGTATAATAACAATCAAATTACATGTTATGAACTCACAGTTTAATTTAAAGTATAATAATCGCCGATGTTTTCAGCTTCGTAAAAATTTCATCTCTTATTGAAAATAGTGATAAAAACAATAATTACAATACTTATTTGTCATCCTTCTATTATTTCTTTCCTTCTGACGGTTAATAAACCATCTTGTCTATCGTCATAGCATAGAATGATTTTTCGCACCATGCTCATTTTTCATTTATATGATCCTTTATAATATTAATATAGATAAAGAATAAAACTAATATTTAATAATCTCATCGTTTACACCTTCTTTCATAAATTTCGTGACTAATCAACAAGGTCATGATTCAATCTTTATTATTATGTTCAGTACATCCATTTCTTAGTCATATTTCCATCGTATCATCTGATACGTTCATCGTTTATGGCTAATGTATCATATCCAAATTTGATTATAATATATTTTCATTTAAACATCAAGCATCACGTGTCATCTTCTTTATCAGTCTTATCAATTTTTTTCTTCGTTCATCAATTTAAAGTTATATTGTATCTCCTTCATTTGGTGAAAGTATTATTTCACCCTAAGTTCCGTCTATCAACCTTGTCTATCAAGAATTATTCATCCATCATCTGTCAACATCTAAAAAATCTCCGTCCAACATATTCTGATGTATTAATAATCGATCTCAAGGACTTTTTCCTGCATCTCCACTTTCAGTCGTCCTTATTTCCTTTTGAGCCAAATAGGATTCGTATGGATCTGGGTAGGTTATTTAAACCAACTTTCATGGAGTATAGTCCCTGCGGTCCCATTTTGAAACTGGCTAATACGTTGTGCATGCTCTTTCATCTCACGTTTCCAAGTCATTCGAGCAAACGTTCATTGATTTTCCAAGATCCTTCTTCTTCAAGCTCCTTCTTCTTCAGTCTCATCATAATTCCCATTATCAATTAGTGTGGTCCCTCCAGTCTCCTTGTGAAACTTTCGCGTAATTTCTCTGTTTTTCGTTATGGATATATTATAATGTGTTCTATGTATTTCCTTTTGGGCTGGTGTGCCGGGGTCCCAAATGTTTCGAGCCAACTACCCGTCTCCTATTACTACATTATCATCGTCGTCTGTAGTTTCTTCTTTGTAAGGATCCAGAATTACCTCATCCTCCTTAGGATCTGAAGTGTTCGGTACGGCAGATATAGGTCTGCATTTATACCATTCAGTCTCCTCGAAAATGGGATTATGGATTCTAATTCCATAAGCATCTTTTCGTGTTATTGGTATCTGAAAATCCCGAATATCATCATCGGGTGGTCTACCATTTTTAATATGATAGATAATATGATTCTAACTCTCGTGTACAAGTTAAACGGCATCGTTGCAATTATCATGGCTTCCTACAGCGTTATGTAAGTCATATTATGTGTGGAACATTTGGATTACCCTCGTCTATAATTCCTTTATTTGAACCATATTGGTCATTATCTACTTGTTATTATGTGAATATATACATCACCATTATAACCAATATCGTAATTTTCTTCATCCATTTTACAATGCAGAAGACAACCTTTCAGGTCATCTGTATCTTTATGATTCCTACCTTGCAAGGTATCTATATCACTTTCATGGTCAGGTGACTTACCCTTCTTTAAGCGGAAAGGCTCGGAACATACCATAATATTTTCGGTCTCACAGTCCGATATTTCGGAATCATCAATCTAGTGACTGTTCTCCTTAACTGCGTGGGTTTTTGTCAGGTTTGAGTACTTCATTGGAAAATAATCTTCAATTGCATGAATATAATTGTGGGCTACATACTCTTCATACAATATGGTCTCCACATTACCTGCATATTGTTCTCCAGAAATTAAATGCTCCATCTTGTAATCTGCATAATGATCGTCCAAATATGCAAGATCTTCGGCCAATTCGTCTGAAGGAAAATTAATTTTCTTCATAATATGTTCTATCTGTACCTTCATACGGGTCATATCGCTCCTCTTTTCCATGTTTCAATTTAATAGCTTCCAACAGGTGTTCAATTGGGCAGGTCACGTACTCTTCAAGATCATCGTTGGATAGTCTACCATTCGTTCTTTCTTCTTCCTAAATTTCTTCCTCAGATTTTGACATATTCCATATTTTCTATATCAATCGACTTTAATGTTGCCTTTCGGTTTTTACATAGTCAAATTCCTTTGCAATAGTTTTACCTGTGGAATCAGACCGCTGAGCGAAAAGGCTACCACGTATATGAAAGCATCAAACAGTAAATACAGGTTATTTGGTCAAAAATGCTCCTCTTATTCGATAATTACATATCCTATTGAAGTCTGTAGGTCTCGTTTTGATACTATACCATGTCACCGTTTAGTGACTTCACGGACTGAGTATCGATTACAAGCTACCTGTATCTGTAGGCTCTCGTTTTGCAGTGGACAGAAGATCGTGCTTATGTTGCTCTGACGTATCGAGGGGATCTTCTTTGCTCATCGCGTTGATGATTGACCAAACTAGGTGTGTTTGGTTCTGGCTTCCCGTCCCCGGATGTTTTGACTTGTTAGGTGCAAAGGCGTGAGCTATCGAATTTCTTATCAATGTATGGCTTCTATATTTTGTTATTCAGCCCGACTAGATTGTGGTATTTATATCAACAACGAGATGGGTTGAATTGTTTTTGACACGTGTATCGGAATCCCACTGTTAGTTAATACTAACATAATATAATTCTGAGTTGATTCAATCAATCTATTGGTCACCCCTAAATAATGTGAACAGTAAATTCAATGAATGCGATAAATGAATGTGGAAGGTGCATAACTTACTACTCAATCACCCGAACTCGCATCTGTATCAAATCAGTCTATTTGACAATAATCAAGACAGAAGAGATATGGTCTTTGTTAATGAAATGGACGGTAGCGAGAAAGTTCCTTTTGTTGATCTTGGTATGTATAGTAAGAATCGGTGTTTCAGGCTTATTGGATGTTCTAAATTTAAAAAATGTTCGTTTTTTGCTCCCTTGTAACGATGCGAATGACTTTGATCGTTTATTACAAGAAGATTTCATGGGATCCCTTGTATGTATCATTCATCATTCTGATTCTATCAAAATTTTAGGGAAGCATTTACCTCCATATTTTGAGTAAGCACCATTAATTAAATGGAGAAGACATTATGTTCCTAATAGTTCTGCTGGAAACAAGAATGAAACTGAATCATAGAAATTCCTTGCTTTAGATAACTATGTCATGTATATCGTAGGTGCTGATGGAGGTGATGTTTATGGTGTGACTGTATTACGGAATGGAGGCAGCAGTTTCAAAGATGATGGTGGTGATGGTCGTGAAACTATGATGTATTCTATCAAAAGTGGGTATAAGTACTTTGTAAGGATTGCACGTCATCATAAATCGAATAACTTGATTCTGATTGATCAGATCGACGAACGGGTCATATATCAACAACATTTTGAAGCTGACTGTTATGGGTTTCGATCAGAGCATTGGAAAAGTTGAGATGCTGTGTTTTACACTAAGGTCAACAATGAAGAAAATTAATTAACGAATCTTGATGAGTTTGATGATGATGTGTTGTAAAGGATGTTGCATGATATGGAGAAATGGATCAAGAATTTCGATGGACGTGTTTCTGATGATATATTGCTAACTTAGAACTCCTAAGGCGACCTGGTCAAAACTCTCAATTTCCCTTCAAGGGAAGCTGGATATTTGATCAGATCACAATGGGGACATGGAAGTAAACAGATTATATAGTTTTACGTTCAAACTATATATTAATTACGGAAACAGTAAAAATCACTACCACCTCCTATGACTCCGCAATGTCAGTACAATCATGATCCCAGCATATTTCACATTATATTACCATGAACAACCCAATATTATGGATCACCATCATCGTTTAACAAAACGTTATCACTGGTCCAGATCTAAAACTACTCCCACAAATACGCTATACCCTTTTCTGACATCATCATGTGTCTCTCCTAGTCACCTTCATCTTTTAATTGGCTGCTGCAGTTTCAAGTACGCCCAAATACTACGTATAAACTTTGAAAATCTCATACGATCACAAGATCTACGTAGATACCAGAGTTTAATTCCATCACTAATTGGCTCAGTTCTCTTTTTCTGTTTTTCCTGGATCAGTCCTCAATTTTTTCTTTTTCCTGGCCCCGTCCTGTTTTTTCTTTTTTCTTGCTTAATCCTCATTTTTCTCTTTTCCATGGATCAGTCCTTTTCATTTTTCTTTTTCTTGCTCAATCCTCTTTATTCCTCTTTTCCATGGCTTAGTGCTCTATATTTTACTTTTTTCTTGCTCAGTCCTCTTTTTCTGCCTCAATATGTCCTTTTTCCTTCCTGTATCAGCCCATTTTTTCTCGCCTCAATCCTCTTCTTCTTTAATGCCACTAATTGAGATAAAAAAGCTCCACCAATAAAAATCCTATCTTTGTGCGGTGTTTCAACAGGCCTGAACAACATATGTAATCGAACATTACCTGTTTGATCTATACGCCACCATGTACAGAAGAATCACGAGCATGAAGTACATCCCATCTATAGATGAGCATACTGAATGGGGGACGGAAACATACTTACTTGGACAAACGTCAGACATTATTGCAACAAAGTTTCCGATAGTGCTGCGTAGTAATGGGAACGTGGTCATACCAAAATATAAAATACGTTTCTTCCCTATATCATAAAGAAGTAGCCAGGCTGTTCGACAATCTCACCACGCACAGGTGAGAAATCTAGATATGAATGGAGGTATTGACTTTCCAAATCCGGACCATTTCGTGATGAAATTGACCCAAAGTTCGGTGAGTAGAACTGAAATTTGCCATCATGAGCCATCCCAATTCAGATTATTGCCACACAATATGATCTACTCATACCAAGGGTCCGAGAAATGAAGGTAAATTAACTGGTACGATAATTTCATGTCAATGGCAGACGGTGAAATGTTATCAAAATTTAGGATTTTCCGTGAGCAGATTACATAAATTGTGGAAAATGTCATATGTTCCGATGATTCCGGCCAAACAAGTCGGAATCAATACGCAACAATTCCTCTTTTAACTAAACTCATAATGTTGAGACGCCTCGTATCGCCGTGTGGAATGGATCTATTTCGAATTTATATTTTGGAAGCCCTGTTCCCAACTTTCAGAACTTTTCTGCGAAGGAATTGAGAATATTATTGAAACACGTGATAATCTCATAACCATGCCTATTGCTACGAAACTTATACGTTAACAGGCTGCTTCATTTGATGATACTATACACCAAAAATGTGAATATTATATGTATTGTGTCACTTTTATAGACTGTAGAGTGCTGACATTCGCTCATCGGGGATTGTTCTGTCCAAACTTCTGCATCTAATAAACACAAACGTAAACATGAAATTAATTATCAGACCATTACACTTCCGAGTTGTGTGTGCTTTTACATGCACGTGGGCCTCTTGATAGTTCCAGACATGGTTCGGCACTCTACATGAACAGCGCCGTAGAGGAACAAATACGAACAATGGTGCTATTTAATGGCATAAAGTACTTCATACACCATGATAGTGGCTACACTTCTCCGGTCTATGTCGACGTTCCTCTTTCTGGATCGAACGTGATACCTTTCCAAAATGCCGCAAATCATGCTACAGCAGCAGTGTGACTAACAGTGGAGTCGATCTATAAAGAGTTGAAACTACATTGGAGCACCAAAGAATAAAATGAAAATGGGAATGTTAGAGGCTCCCATCGGTGTGATATATATCGCATCCATGATAGTCACCAACTTCCTAATTTGACTTTTCTGAAACACTATTTTACCATACTTTATTCGTGCCCAGCTATCTTCATAATAGCATCTTTCACATAAAGACTGAGTTAATTGTTTTATATTTCAGAGCATTAACAATTTTCTTCACCTTCTCGAGATCCAATCTGTAAGGCGTTTCAAGTTCACCCTTCTGCCCTTCTTTTTCGAGAAGTTGGTCTCGGCTCCTTTCTTCACTGTATAATTGAAAGTTCCTCCTATGATCTTCTCGATTCTCACGCCATTCTTTCTCATCCTCCAGTCAATTCATCTTTTCGTGGTCATATTTTGTCGTTTCCATATCTAATCATTTCTCATATAATAAAATCAGTGCATTGTTAGACTGTTTGAGAGAAATTTTGAACCTCTCCACGTCGTCTTTAACCCGCCTTGTGACGCAACAGTGCTTCTTCTTTCTTTTGGATATCGTTGATACAATCTTGACATTATCGTCAACATCGTCATCAATTAAAACCATAATCCAATTTCCACCTTCACTGACACTCATGGTAGTACCAAAATTACTTTCACTGTTCTATGTATGAACTTTTCTCAAATTTACAGACTAATTTCTACTCTCTATTTGCTCCATTGCAATCGTTACTGCAGTTTCTCCGTCATCACGATTTTATTCCTCCTGGTTAGGAGGTGCATGCCTTTCCACTCTATTTACTACACTGCTTTCCATTTTAGACTCACGCATCGTTGAAAGTAGCTCTTCAAATTCGGTTCCATCATCTCCAATACCAGACAGAATGCATTTTAAAATATCATATGGGTTGAATTGTTTCTGTAGACACTCATACCTTTCCTGCGAGTTTTCCCAAGTCATGGGTTTTAGTAATTGTTTTCTTCTGTTGAGAGCCTGTGCTATTGTATCAAGTTTGCATTGTTCGTCCCATATCATGCGACATGTGCACCAGCTGGAAACACTTTTCGTAGAAGACACTTGCCATCATCGGCGAAAAACACGGTCTTTCTACCAGGCTGGGATGACGGTAGAATATTATATGTTTGGAATACTTGTAGTTCTGGTGACAATCACAGTGGAAGAAGATGTCCTTTTGGGTGTAAGGGCATTTTTTACAGTAGGATTTGCTATGGTGTGACTCCATATAGTGGGATATGTTATATTACTGTTTTTATAGATGGATTTCTTAGGGTAGGATTTCTTAGAGTAGTATTCTTTTATTGTAAGACTTGTTATAGTTGGAGTTGTTATAGTGGAATTTATGGTAGTTGCATTTTTTATAGTTGGATATATTACAGTAGAATTAGTTATACTGGGATTCTTCTCTAGAATCACAATTGGAAGAGATGTTACAGATGTTTCACAATCATTCAAGTGAATCGTTGAAGGGATGGTTTTGGCCGCCATGTTCGCCATGGACGATCCGCGACCATCATTTCGGATTGGTTCCGTCTTACTGCTTTCATGGCCTCTATCAGGCAACGATGTTCTTATTTCCGTTCATCATGTGGACTTGCAATGAGGATTACGTGCGAAAAGCGATTCAATTTCAGGACCAGGCTCTGTAACTAGCCGCCCCTGTACGACTGCGGACTCTGAAACCACATTATTTTCTGTCAAACACATACACCTTTTTTAAAACTTTCCTTCATTTTTGTCCACTGTGTGTGATATCTTTCCCATAGTCTTACGGTTTCTTATTTACCATCAAGTACAATACAGTTAATCAAACTGTAAGAAAAATAAATGTTTTACGGAATTCCTGCACCTTAAACTCACCAGAGCGTTTAAGGTAGGCAAAACTGCATTGTTTTTTGAAATAATTCGGAAAAAAATAATTTGTGCTTACACCTCAATTAACTACTACGTGGCTGTGAGCAATTCAAAAAACGTTACAATGGGAAGGATACCACGAGCTGTGGACAAATCAGAGAGAGAAATTTAAAACACGTGGATGGGTGGAAACATATTTCTGTGGCTTCTGAGACCGGCATCGTTGAGTATCCTTATCACATAAGGTTAAATAACATGTTAACAAAACGAAAATACTTTTTGTACATCATTCTCGTTGCATGGCGCTTGACATGATTAACAGATCTGAAACTACTATATCCGCTACAGACAATACTGTTGCACAAATCCCTGATGATGGGCATCTTTCACCTATGGCGGCCACAACGATACATTTGGGAACCCACCTGAATAATGGTTAATCATCTGAAACGTCTCTTACGATGGACACCATGAACATACAAACTGCCGATGAAACAATAACGGATGCGGCAAATCCAACGAGGAATACATCTCCGATCAGACCGTCTTCCATCGTCAACACACCTTCTTCCACTGTCAACACTCCGTCATGCACCGTCATGATACTGACTTCCACCGTCAACACACCGTCATCCACCGTCATTGCCGTTCGTTGTGGAAGGAAGACAGAT
>JAULBU010012979.1:0-22599 GCA_032358235.1 Odonthalia washingtoniensis | reverse complement strand
CAGCCCTTTCCTGTGATGGCTAACCGAGTTCCATCTTTCTGACCAAAAAACTACAGTTCACCTCAAGGCTATCATCGAAAACGACAACGCAAAGAAGAAATAAGGAAATTCCCCAGCAGAAAATGGCATTTCAGAGCTCTTCCCTCCGAACTTTGTTCACGCGAGGCGTTCACACCTTCAAATCCTTCCGCTGTCAACAACGCCGGCAGCATTCTCCGTTTCATCTGTACATCTCTCCAAACCGACCAATTCACATTCATGTGAACCGTTACCTCAGCGTAATGACACCGCAATCATCAGCGATAAAAACATCCGAGGACACACAACTCATAAACGATGTAATTACGTATTGGTTTGGAGGAACGGAATTTGAATCCCGACGACTAGATTCAATGAAAGAAATGAATACACGCTGGTACACTGGAGGAGAAACAGTAGACAAGGAAATCCAAGATAAATTTGGTTCATCAGTTGAGAAAGCCATAGATGGTCAATTGGATCATTTGATAAACAATAACATTCATGGAATCAAAGGTGATCTAGCTTTGACAATATTGCTTGATCAATACTCACGTAATATATATCGTGGATCGGGAAAGGCTTTTTCAGGTGATGCGAAATCTAAAACAATTGTTATGTCTGTTCTACAACCGGAGAGATGGACAATCGCTAAACGTGATTTACCTTGTTTGGTGCGAGTATCATTTCTAATGTCTTTGATGCACCAGGAGTCGTTACCGGATCAAGATCGCTGCTATAATGAAGTTGAGAAGATGATTGTTGAATTAGAAGAACATCATAAAGATGATGATGATAAAAAAGGTTTCAAAGAATGCTTGAAATTACTTCAGGATACTCGAATGTATAGTGCGAAACATCGTGATATTATCGTTAAATTCTTGAGATTCCCACATCGGAATGATGCACTTGGACGCACTTCCACAGAAGAGGAATTGGAATATCTCAAAGACTGCAATCGTTTCGGACAATGAAGAACGCATCGATTTAGAAACGAAAACAAAACAAAATTTACATAGATAAAAAATGTTAAATAATCTCGTGTCTCTACTATTTTACTACCAATAGTTATTCATGTCGGAGTTACGAATTTTTTTCCACAGTTATATCGAGGTCTTGTTTTGTAATAAAGCCTGACCCATCACTATCTAAATGTCTAAATCGCAATAGAATACTTCGAACCTTTTGAATTTGAGTTTCACATTTGCAGAGGGAAAGCATTAAAAAAAAGTTAGTATGTCGATTATACAAGATGTACCGCGATTTTTAAAAAAGAACACATGATCATCGTGATCATTACTTACATCATCAGGAGAAGCTTTACCCATTTTACAGATGATATAACCGAGGTATTCAGCTTCAGATAAAGTGTTATCACCATCTCCATCAATCTCATTGAACATCTTATCAGACATATTTCCAGACAAAATCTTTGAAGCGGTTTCATGTTCCCTTTCTTTCAATTTAACATCTGCAAATTGTGACAGAATGTTTGCAAATCCTAAAGAAGTAAACACAAGCCAGATGGTAGCAAAAGCCTTTCCAAATTGAGTCTTTGGATGAATGTCACCTAAACCAACGGTCGTCATTGATATACAAAGGAAATAAATGACATCAACTAAAGATTCTTTCAAGAAATATTTGTAAAGAACGATACCAGAAATGCAAGCGCCTAAAAACATGATCATAGTCGCTCGTAAACGTAATATAGATCGAGATACAGCAAGACGAGTTGTTACTACAAGATCTGTAGACTCTGAATTTTGTAGCAGTGTATCATTGGAAATTCCAAGAACGACTGATCTTGCAGATTTTGCAATCTTACGTTGAGCGACTGCGAATCTCTCAACTAAAGATTGTAATAAATTAGCAATGATAGCAACGCTAACGATGGCATATATAGCGACGAAGATCTTAGATATTGGTCGAATGGGTGTAATATCACCATAACCAACAGTGGTTGCAATGACTACAGAAAAATAAAGAGCATCTAATAAAGCCCATCCTTCTGAAATTGCAAGAAAGACCGTAGAGAGTAATAAATGAGTGATAATAATGACAACAGTTCCTCTATCCCCTGATAAAATTGAAGGTAAAAAAGAACTATTGTTCTCTGTTGTTCTTTCCAAAGCTGCTTTACTTATAACTTTTATAGAACGATTGATTCGATGATTATACTGTACATTTGGTCTTGGTAATGATGGCGGCTCAGAAACATTTGGAATGAATGTGGTCTTGCCTCCAGAACGACGCCTTAAATTACTAGCCATGGGACGAATTGTTGTTTTGGTGATTGCTGTTGTTGATGTGAGTGGAAGAAGTGGAGCAGTAGAAAATGGGGAGAAAGCAAGTGGAAAGCGTTTAAAAAACTGTGGTTGATTACAACGTGGCGAGAACAGCAAACAAGGATTTGCGGATAAAGGCAGTGTATGATGAGTGGGTATGGAAAAACACATCTAACTTTTCCAATTCTACCAGTTCTTCCACATCAAAGACACCGTCAACGAGCCAACTTCGCACTTCCCGTCTGTGTAGACGTTGTCTCTTCTACCTCGAGATGATTATCCCCTCGAAACGTTTCTTATCACCCCACAACCTCAAGTAAACAAAACAAATAAAAAACCCACTAAGAAGAGAAACACATGGTTGTACAATCACGATCAAAGGGGAGGGATGGGAAGAGAAATAGAACAAAAGGCATAGCAGGCAACGCAATAGGTGGATTATACCAAGGGAAATTCTGGCAACTATTCTCAAAAAATATTGTACGGAAAAATATTAGACGTTGCAGAATTCTTGATTGACTATTTTGCGGGACGCAAACACCCTTTGTAGAAAGAAGAATAAAACACGTGGCACAGCAAGGATAGCTTTAGACGAACAGTATACTACGACAAGTAATACTGCCAAGTCACCAAGTAGCCGAAGGAAGACTAAGAACGCGAGTAACGTGGAACGAAGAGAGAAAGGGGAAATCACAACCAAGCCGCTTCATCCGTCGCTTCCACTTCACCGCTTCCAACACGTTACAAACCGCGACTTCCTCAACCTTCCAAGCGTTCGGCCATCCTTCTGAGCATTAGTGCTGTACTCTACCTTCTTTTATTTCTTTTCTCCCTCTTTTCTCCCTTCCCCACAAGTATAACACTTCCTCCCTACCCTTCGACACCACCCAACACCATGACAAACTGCAATATCTACTCCCCGCCTCTGCGGGAATCTACTGGCAGCACAAACGCTTGTCTCAGGCAACCTTAAGCCCTAAGACTTTAAAAGCGTATAATCAAATCTATAACCATTTCATAAACCTCAACCGGGAAATACCGCTCAATAATCCAGCAACTGCCGCTGATCTTGTTATATTAGACAATATTCAAGATGAGTTCAACCGCAACCAAAAACCGGTAACAAATCTAAAATGGATTACCTCATCAGCATGCTCTACATTGTAGCACCATCGCTTAAACCCCATCTTCATACCACCAGACACCACTTCAAAGGCTTGCAAAAACTTATTCTCGCATTGAAATAACCAACAATTATTCTAAACATCTCCTCCCCACTGAAACTAAATTTAAAAATGTTCCTTTAGCGCCCCATCCTCACTCCAGTTCAAGTACAATCCTGCAACACACAAATGCCGCCCCTATAATTAAACTAATTTCCAGGTCATACCTTCCCCAAACATGCCATCCCTGCTACAACCATCCATTTTAAAATCCAATGAAATTCCCATCAACGGTACACCGACCGTTTCAAATTCAAACTAAGTACCAGAAAATAAAACTAAGTATGAAAAATTTCACTACACTTACGCTTCCATACAACCCCACACGCACCCAAAACATTCCAAAACGCATCTGACAAATTCTTTTTTCTTCCACATCATATCCAATTATCGATTTGTCTCAACCACTCTAATCCCAACCCACATGAAAAACAGTCATCGAATCCCTCCTATCACCGAACGACACAGTCTTTCCATTACAGAGCATACCAGAGCTGCCCCAGATGTACCAACACCTTCAATTTCCGTCTCTTTCACATCCGCTGGAGCTCACAAAAACATCTGAAACCTCACCAAAATTAGATTTCTACAAGAGAGCTTGGGAAATGAAAACAAGAAAGTACTCCCTTAACACCCATCCCACCGCTTACCGCGGCGCTCTCAACGCCAATTAATTAGCCATTACCAGAACCATCTGCGCCTCCCATTCCAAATTCTTCCATTCCACCGTTGACTACAGGATTTTCACCCCACATCTCCGTCTCCAATGTAGTACCCTACTCAGTGCGGATTGGAGGGTACTGGTTGGTGGGAGGGTTGGAGGAGAGAAAAGGATGCGCAACGAGACGGTAAACTGTAACACCGTCGCGGAGAAGAGGGAGGGAGTTCAGATGGTTCCCTGCTTCAACACAACCAGTATCGCCATTGGGTGGGTGCAAACGTGGAGGAGAACTGGAGTACCGTCTTCGTCCCGCCCGGTCGTGGGTGCTTCTGGTGGTCGGTTGGCGGGGGTTCCTATGGGGCTGAGGCGAATGTTGGGTGTCGAGTTCACACAAGGGAAAAGATGTCCGTCCCATTGGTGCCCAGTTGGCACCGACGAGACGGTATTTATTGAATAACAATTGGTGGTGCTTACATATTCGTAGACCAAAGCCTACAGGTGTTCGAGCACGACACATGGTGGAAGAGAGAAAAAAGGGGAAACACGTGTCAGAAAGAGGGAAGATAGAGGGAAGAATTACAGATCGGAAAGGAGGAGAGACGGAGTTAGAAAGGACGCAATTCGTGTGGGTAGCCCTCAGTACTCGCTCCTGGCGAGGTACTACATTTAGCTCTAAACTCATCTCTAATGTAGCCTCAATAAATATGTACCACTTACCACAACACCTTCTTTCCACTAACCCCCTCCAAAGCCCTCCTACCAACACTCACAGAACGTCGCCCAACTAGTAAATGATAATCCTCGAAGCCTCGACGAGATGATTAAAAAGTCCCTCTACCAAATATGGGATTTTCTAATCAATAAATCCGATGCCACCCATTCTGCCCGAGGCCCCTAGAAAAACTTGAGCATGTCAAAAAAGTCATCCTCAAAGCGATAATCGCTACAATACCCTACACATCCCTACCAACAAACATGAAAACAAACAGAGCACTCCCAAACCAACCATCCAACCAAATTTTCAACTTGACCACCAACGCCGCCCAATACCCCTACAACATGACTGGATATTCTGACGACTAGCAAGAGATAACCCCTCGCAAGAAGCGGAAGATGGAAGCTGACAAGTAAAGAAAAGAACAAGCGATACGACAAACACTTGCCGCTTACCCGGGAAAAGGGCAGGCGGCAGGCACTCTCCAGCATCACCACCATGTGGCCACAAGGATTCTGTCCCTTTTCATCCAAACAGGGCACAGAATACCCACGTATATACAGAATTTACTCAAAATCTTCAACAAAACAAATCCCGACGACCACCCTTCACCAAGCCGAGATGGAGGCCCACAAGATGGCCCGGGGATCTATATCCAAATTCGGCATTATTCCTCACCTCTAGAAGCTGTGCAGAACTTCGCCTCCCTGGAAGTCTACCTCCGCCGGCTGCACGTAATCATAAAGATGGAGTTAGGGGTGGCCAACTGGCGGTATGTGGACAAACTGACTGCTTGGGAGGCATGGTCTCACCTTCACGAATCCCAGCCCAGAGAAGTTGTGTCAGACAGAACCTTGGGAGAAGAAGCTGACATGGTGATGACACGAAGCTATAAAGTCCGGTCCCAGTCGAAAAAAATAATAACCCAGATCCACAAAAAAGAAAACACTAACCTCTCCTGTTCCCTGTAGTCCCTCCAACCACTTTCTATTCCCCATCCATCCATTCAATCCAGAAAACAAAATTATGTGCGAAACTCTAACCATATCATCTGACTATACATTCTCTTTCACTCTATGTTTTTTTACCATCAAATCCCTTTATTTCGGACCCACCTTCGCGATTTACGCACCCAAAACTGCGTGACTCGCCAAGAAACTCAACTCACATCTTCTACTCAAAAAAAATCGCCTATCATACGCCACTCCAAAAGCTACTATATATTTCAGCCCTACCACCATTCCTCCTTGACAGATCGGCCCCGATATATTTGGCGACACGAACATCGATCACTCCAGCTCTTCCTCCTTTTCGTCACCCTCCCCTTCCCCATCGGATCTATTCCGCCATGATGATTTCTCCCAAATCACCCCAACAAGCTAGCAATCACGCCTACACGCCCACCCCGATCATCAAAACGCCTCAAAATGGTTAAAACTTCTACCCCATTACCTCCTACATTCCATGGAGATGAATTTAGACTCTGATTTTTCCAATAACCGCCGCCATCAAACATTTCCTATATCCCCTCCCTAAACCTAAGCTACATCTCATTACAAAATAATACCGAGACCTTCTCACACGCCTGTATTCCTCTGGCCTATTATACTGGCGCAGAGAATCAAATCAGATCTCACCTCTATCGCCGTTAGAAAATCAACTTCAATTCACGCTATTCGACGTGACAAAAACTCCATACTCTGAAAAGTTAATCTCATGGCCAAGGGTAGTAAATTCCCTCTCACCATCACGCCCACCACTGCATCTAACTTCCCTTTCTCACTTCAGCCAAGTCGCACCCTCTGACTATTAATTTTACGCCTTCTACTTCTATATTGCGAATATGTTTCACAATCTCACGGTCACGGTCACGGTCACGGTCACGGTCACGGTCACGGTCACCCAAAACCATCTTACCTTTTCCCTCTCCCCCTTTCCCTCTCTCCATTTTCTCCTTTTCGTCCTACCCGAACAGCTACGCACCTCCTTCACCGAATCCCTGCAGCTATCTAACCTTCCTACTGACACTTTGCTCCGCCACAAGTGGAACTGCCAATGGGATTCACCTGGAGTTTTTCTCTAGCGCATGAAGTTGTCGCGAGTTTACTTCGCAAATTACTGACTTTATTACCACTGAAAAACCCTCCATTACCAATTCCCCAATACTTCAATTATTGAATTCGACCACAGCACCTTTCTCCCTCACTCATTTTGAACCCTACCGTGCCACATCATCGACGATGTGGAAATTTTCCAGACAGATTGGCCATCCGCCCTTGCAGCGTTATGATACAAGTTTATTCGCGTCATCCTCCAAGCGGCAGGTCCACCGATTGCCACCCATAAATAATCCATATTCACCACGCTCAAAACCAAGCAAATATCCTTCATCGGCCTAGATGTCGATCTCCAACGACTCATCATCAAAACCGATTATACCAAATTCAACCAACTCAGCTCTCAAATCATCTAATTAAACAAACCCTCCATCAGCACCTTAACTTTGCAACGATGGATCGGCAAACTCCTTTGGCCCGCCATCATCACCAGACCTGCGCTCTAGACCCTGAATGCAGCCTTCCACTATCCAACACCAACACCTTCATACACAGATACCTGGCCTTCACTGACTGTATTCACACCCTCCCAACAACAACGGCGCGAGATTTCCCAACTCATCTCAAATATTCTAACGATCGCCCTACGCATCAATAAACCCATATTTCCATAGATTTTGGCGTTCGGCGTTCCCGCCCAACCGGTGCAGTCATTTTTACACAAGTGACCGCCGCCCAATTCCAACAACTCTAGATTCTAGCTCAGCGGCGTGTTACCGCGAAAGACCTCCTCCCTCCGAACGATCCTTGTGTCAACGACTTCATTCACGCCCATACCTGGAAGATTGAACTTCAGGACACATGGTCACGCAACAAAGGTACATCTTCCTCAAAGGCTGCCCACAACAATGAACTGGAAGCTGTGGCAGCCGCTATGGCAATTGACTGGGCAGACCGCCACAGTGCAGCAATACAACGGCTCATTATACTTACGGACTTAGCAGTCTCCTCAGCGGCTCTATCAAAAGGAAGATATTCAAAGTTCTCCCTCCTTATTAGATGCCGTAAGCTCGCAGCGATCTCCCTATCTCAACACACTCGCCCAACATTCGTACACGTCCGCTAGAAACACAACTTGACCGACAAACCATCAGAAAATAAGCAATTTCTTGGTACCATTCTGCATTCTACTACCGGCTTCAACCTCATTTCTACTTGAACTGACACCTACTCCCCCTTCCTCATAACATGGACTTCTGCAGACTCGTACCGATCCGCCTCAGCAGTTTTCCTTATCAACTTACCACTTCCTTTCCTTGGTTTTATAGCTACTCTGGCACGCCTATCCAAACCGTACCGGTGACCCTGACCAAGTTTTTCTCCAAGGGCAAACAAAATATAAGATAGAGTCTATCTTATAGTTTATTTTGCGCGTTGTGTAAGCTATACGCGGGGAGACGACCGTGAATATCGAGTCAGATATGGGACAGGGTATCTTGTCGGTACCCTGAAGGTGTTTAGTGCTTGCAGCACTATTCTACCTGTCTTATCTCCTTGTCGGAGAACAAGACTGCTATTCCCCCATCTTACACCGAAGCTATTCTCTGTTCACCAATTGTGGCTTTAGTAAACGACGCCCAATGTTTCTTTTTTCTAATTAACAGTTTTGAATACAAAACGACATTATTTGCAATTTGAATTTTATAAGTATTGGTCCATTTACATCTCGGTTCAATTGTTCAGCAGCAAATTTAATTTAAAAGAAAATATCGGCGATGAAAGATGAGTATGGAGGTTGTGGTGATATGATCGGTGTTGTACTTTGTAATGAAAATAATACAACGAAAAGGCAAAAGGATTGTGCATCAATTAACGTTGCAATTTGGAAATACATCACTGTACACGAATGCATTTCTGAATGGAGCGCTCCCATGAACGGAGTCACATGTTAGAAATAATCGGGGAAAACAATAAAGTAAGATACATGAAAATACGTAAAAGTGATTCTAAAGAAACATAAAATAAAAAATTGTGACAGACATAAATGCGACAGATAACGAATGTCCAACACGTGGAATGTGGAATGCAAGAAAAAGGACCTGTTATTAAAAAGGAAAAAGGAAAATATAAATGCGAGAATGCGGGGGATTCCTTGGACGGGGAAATGGCATTATGCCGTGTATGTGCTGGCTTACCGTGCTACTGGAAGCAGTATGGTGAGGACCTCATAGCAAAAATCAGTAAATATGACATCGGAAGAGAATTATGGAAATGGAGAACTAAATCAAGTGCGAAAAAGTGCATACAAAATATTCTTTTATCAGAGAAGTATGGAATACTGGGTATATACAAACGAATCCAAATTCCGAAATATATTTCGGAGGAAATCCGACACGAATGGCTGGATGATGTGGGGAGCTATATTTGGTTGAGAGATCAATAGAAAATATAGTTCACAATCTGAACAGTCACCCGTCTCCTAAATTATCTAATACCATAAGTAAAATCGCTCGGTACTGTTATCGAATGCAGTACCGTGAAGGAATTTTGAATGGAAGAATCGAGAAAATACGTGAAGATGGACATAAGAACACGCTTTTCACGTCTCATGCTACTAGTAGTTGATAGAAATTGGTCAAACAGATCAACAGAATTCATGAACAGATTGTACGCGACAATCGGCGAAGAGACCTCTAAAGTAGTACCGATCATAGAGTCGGTTCCTAACTGCCTTTTCAATTGTACCAAAACATTAAAAAATTCTAGAGTGCAATATGAATTTCATCCAATGTCGGTCGTAGATTATTTGAAAGATAGTTCGGGTCAGAAGTTATAACTTTTCTGTCCTTAATAATATATTTCCACATTTTTTAGCATTTGATTACCCCTTTATCTTTCTTGAGATTTATAAAGAACGTGCACGAGAAGCCATGTACCACGTTCTGCATGTTCCAACATAATTATAGATTTATTTATAGAAAGGGGGTTGATTCCATGCACGTGTTTACAAGAACAGTTCACAGCATATTTGATTCACCATCACCATAATGGGAAACGGTTTCCTTTTTATGAGATAGCCATAAATTTTGATTCATAATCTTTACAAAGTTCCCAAAATAGCGTACAATACGCAACTGTAGGTGAAATTCAAGATTTATTTACGGAATTGTTATCACATACTGTGAAGATATGGTACATCCCGAACGACAACCAAGTAGTACCTGATACCGAATTTAATAGGTTTGGATTTCAAATACAACGTACGGACGTGCGAGCCTGAAACATAATAGTATTCTCATCAGGAGCAATCATACTAAGGGGTACAGCGACAGATGCAAAATTATTCAGGAAATGATACGCCGTGGATTTAGAATTCCATAACGGATCTACCACCACTTATTCGTACGTGTAACGAGGATACATCTGTAAAAGTGCCCCAATTTTTAAAAGCGGTCACGACTTATGACTTGCGGAAAGTCATGATGTCCATAAAATAAATTTTAAGACAATTTTTCCTTTAAAATTAGTCAATCTTATAATGGATGTGGCAATTTAGAGGCTTACATACGCATACAGTTACTCAGATGACACTCCGCTGCCTTCCAAGCCCTGTAATTTCTTTTCCATGTTGACGTCCATCCACTGAAATATGAACTCAAAAAATACCTATATATACAAATTAAATAGTCTTATTTAATTTATCTTTTTTTGTTGGCGTTCACTAAATTTTGATTCTGTAGAATATTTAGTTTTATGTCAGTCACCCATCCCAGTATGTATGCGGTTTTTATTATGACATCAGTTACTTACTTCTACTAAACATCAATCACCTCGAAACGTCAATGCAGTCATCTTCCTCATACTATCCGTCCCATGTTGCAGCATTATCGATGTTGCATTCAACATCGGACGAGTCACATATAGACATTTATCTCCTTACATATTCACGACAACTTACTTGTTCTGGAAGGTGATAGACTACAAGAGAAATCGTGGACTAAAACAGGCCTAGTTGCAGCCATATATCTTTACAGTATATTAACAATTAACGTATACAACTGCTTGAATAGAAATGAGGTTTTATTCACTTCTCCTGCACACCCCCTTATCTGCAAGACGTTATTATTGGAAAATTGAATTTTTTAGGGTCGGAACCAAACCAGAGGCGTCAGGGGAGTCTTCAAGCGTCAATAGATGGTAATCTGTTCATGATATGAAACCTGTTCTTTACGCTCAAAGGAATTCTTAGCGCTGCTTTCAAGCCTCCATAAACATAATAATATTCTACATATCTAGCTAGTTTGACTCATCAAGCTCTAAGAGACGCTCTTAGTTGTCCCTACTTAGTTCCAATTTCTAATTCTTGAAGCTTCGATTCTCAATGACCAGTTGTCATCCATCGCTGTTCTTTATAAACACTTCAAAAGCCCCTATAGAGTCCTATAATGGATCAGAGCAGAGAACGCATACAAATGTGTAGGTTATCCCCGACGGGCCTTATTCGGAGTTGCCACCTTTAGCCCATTGTCATAAACTACATCTTATTCATCGAATGTATCTCGTTTAAAAGTTGACGTAGCCTGTGCTCCAATAATTACATCTAAGCCTTCTTTATGAGCCTCGAGATCCAATGATATCTTTCGAGTAGCATTATTGCAATTAAGAAATTCGTGAAGCGAATTCGTCTTCAATATCAGAAGCTGCTACATCTCTTCCAATTCCCAACCAATACTGCTGATCGCCACATCATGCACACGAGCCGATTTATTAGCCTCTTAGCCTATTCGAAATCGTCCCTTAGAAGAAGAGATTTTATATTGGGACTTTACAAAGAGGAAATATTCTATGTAGGAAATTAGGATGTAGCCCTGCTCTCACTCGTCTCGGAAGAACTGGATAATCATACTGGTGAACAAAATTTAAGAACGATCCCAGCCAAATACTAGCACTACACAGTACTAGCATCCATTATGAAATCAAAAAACAAACAAAGCGTGCATACTGGGATCTAGCCACATTTGTAGATAACTTTTAATCATTTTCATCTTCATAAAGTGATTGGCAGCTGGATAGAAGACGAAATTCCGCAAGTTTCTGCATCTTGAAAATTCCTTTTGGCCAGTGCTTATATAATAGAAAATATACAAGTAGACAAGAAAACTCTGCTTCTTTACTTCCACTCCACCCTGGAAGTTTTGAAGTCTGGTTAAATGAAATATTTATTATTTATTCTCTTAGTTCTAATTATATGCACATGACTTACCTCCTGGTAAATTCCACTTATAAACACTTTTCACACATCTTGTTTTTCAAATTGCAGCTACTCAAAAGTTTGAGGATAAATTACAGATTTTTACTAGGAACTGGTGAAACGAGACATTTGAATGTTATAGAACTCCAAATTGGATGGCTCGAAAAAACATTCCAAACCACACAAACTGCGCCACTCTCCCACTTGGAGATTAATTGTCCGCCAAAGAGGACGAATTATTTACATTCAAGCTAATTTCCATTGGTGGGGCCACCCCCGTCATTTATATTAGTTTTTAGAATTTCTATTCAGGTTCACGGAGAAAAAATCAAAATGAATCGATTTGAACATGTTTATAGATGGGAAAGATGACGTGATCTGTAAATAATGGTAAGAACGTAAATCATATGAGGAAGAAGAATATGAATAATAATGACAGCACTATGCAGACGAAAATGGTGAAGAATGTCAGGATGGTAGTGTTGGGGTCGATGACGGTCAACATGAAGAATATGGGAATTACAATGATAAAACTAAATAAAATAATCCATTAACGACGTACTACTATAAATTTTATGGTGAAGATGATGGTTTAGAAGAAGAAGAGACAGAAATGGAAATATATGGTAGCAGTTTCAAACTTAATTTGCGCCCATTTCCAAATTTGGGAAATGGACGAGATTCAATTGTGTAGCGCAATCCTTCAAAAATCAGTGCAGCGCGATTCTGCAAAATCGGATATATAAGTGAAAAATGACTTTAGTGTAGTATCTATTGCGGTTGCGCCGTTCCTTGGATAGTTCAACCAGTTGTTCGGTCTTGATTCCCCAGTATTGCTATACTTCCAAGTCTCTTCAACTCTACTAGAGTTGAAGAGACTTGGATTTATATTGACAAAACACAACACCGCCGTCAGTGACACCGGAGTTGTCTCGTTTCTTAGGCGTGATTAATCAAGGTTGCTACCATGTTCATGTTTTGAGCCTACATGTGACTCCCGAAAAATCAGATATTTTTTTATGACTTCTTTTCCTGTATACAAGTATCCACGGCTCTGTAAATCTGGTACCACCACATTAGGATGACTTGTTTCAGCTGCCATTACTTTTGAAACCATAACCTGAAATCCGATTGTACGAACACTATACCTTATACACTGTAATACTACCCCACATGTACGAGACCCTCTCTTCTTCTTCCTTATTTTCCAGTAGCACTTCTTGGAACAGGTAGTTCGTTCTATGGAAGAAAGACAGCCATTCTCCAGTGGAATTGGTCAATTTAGCTTTATGCTAGGTAAAATCTCTCATGATTCTGTGGTTTTTCTTCAGCCTCATGCACAACAACCACTAAAGATGCTCAAAGAAACCACCAACAAACACATTTATGGCAGGAACATTTTCGTACTGATACCAACTAGGATCATAACGGTGATCTATTTGTACTCACACAGCAAAAGTTCCATTGGAAATGCACGAAATAAGATCAAAAATACTCGTCCCAGTGATTTGCCTTTCACTTTTCCACGTGTGGTTTCTTCGTCATCAGAAGTTTAGAGATGCGGTTGTTTGTATTGTGATTTAATGATTGATTAATTACAAGAGATGAGGGGAAATTTCGTACGGTTGAATGAAAGGGGGGTTGAAAAATCTTTGGAAATGTTGACATTTCGACAACAAAAGATGAAAAGCGGACCAGGGGTCAAAACAAATATGACAAAAATGTCATAGATGGTCTTATAATTTTGAAGAAATTTGACGGAGATGACATCGTTTTGATATATGGCCGTTTTAATGGCATATATAGCAGCTTTAGGACCGTCTATCTTTCTCTGAAGGGCCATTTTCGTACCAAACCTTTCGCTTCTTTTCCACATTTTTCACAAGCATATCTCTTGCTGGAGGCAGATATTGCGAAATTATCTGCTGCCTCTATTCAGAACCAACCAAAGAACTAGAACGCTTTGTGATACTCATTTCATCATCAATCATTGAACTTATAATTAGTGTCGCAACGCACTTGGTTCTGAATGCCAATTGGACATAATGTCTAATTGGCGTGGTAAAATGAAGGACGCGCCACCGTAAATTTTATTCCATAACGTGCTTAGATGCCTTTAGAAACAAAGCAATGAAAATTGGAGTATTCCTGTTTTTCACATAATATAGGAATTCTGTACAAGCACGGTAAACTATCTCTATTGCGAGAGCAATTTCTGCATTACCTTCGGAAGTTATTACTAGACTAACTGTCCCAATCATAACAGTTCGTTTCACGAAAGCATTCATATAACATAAAATTATTGCTTCCATCTGGTTTGTTCCAGGAGTAAACGAAACAGTTTCTCGGCAAATTATTGGTCGTTGTATTAATTTGGCAACTTTTCAACATTAGGTGGTAATGGTGTCTTTCCGTTTGCTGTAATTTGTGGCGTCAAAAAATAATGCAATTAATCAGAACAACTGCCAAAAGCATATTTTTCGATCCGACTGATATGGCTTCAAAAAGAAGAATCCATTTGACTCTCCACACCCTGCGATGTAACCACTGTATCTTCTAGAACTAAATACGCACGATATATTTCTGACTTGGGAAACTTATCCAAATGTTTCTTTGTTGGCTTGTAATAGTCTTCTATGATTGATTTAATTGATGCTTGAAAAGTATTTCTCACCGCTCTACCATATAACGATAATCCAATAGCCTTCCCAGATCCAATTTTTGGACGAATGATTTTTGAGATGTAAAGGATCCATAACTAGTTTACAGTTGAAAACGAATTTTTATTCCTTCTCTATTGAAATTTCTTCATTAACAATCGTTTTTCCTTTCCGAAAAAGCAAATCGTTCTAGCTCCCTACATTATTCAAATAATATTTTCCACGTTTCGTAGCACTCAGAAACAACTTATGCTCGTTCCAGATGTATCAATTTACGAATGATAGACTATGTATGTAAATAAATTGAAACTTGGCATGACCACATTGGGCATACATAATTGACCGTTGATATGTATCGTGACTTGCATTTCCATACATTTCAAGACAATATATGAAAGTGGAAGGATTTCCCTAGAAATCCTCCAATTTTAAAATTATTTCCTCAAAAAATCACTTAGCTATTCTTTCTCCAACTACAGCCACCAACATGTCATAATTTCTTTCAAACGACAAAGTAGAAACTTCTTCCGTCGAGTAAAGTAGTCGAATTACGCAAGCACAACTACAACGTGTATGCAAAAGAAGAAGACTATCTACGAATGGCCGAAAGGATCAGCTTATCAATCCCCTGATTGATACCGGCATAAAAATAAAAGATGAAGTTCTTCAACTTGCTGTTGATTTTCAGAGTAATGTTCCAATACCTCGCATTGCAGGAGTTTCTCAATTGGGCACTGTTCGTACCAGAAAACAGTCATGGATACAGAATGAACTTGTTAGGTTGATCCACGTCACTGGATTCCCATGGAACTACACATCGTTTTCTAACTTGCATAGAACGCCGGAAAGTCGCTTTACAAGGCTCAAAATGATCCATGGTCCTATGAATTTCAGGAATCATTCAATGACAACAATTTTGAACAGGATGTGCCGGATCTAGCAGATGGAGTAGGGTTTATTCAGACAGATTACAGATAAACCTGAATGGTATATACTTCTCAATTTCATATCTGATTCCTGACTGTCTGGTGAAGGTCGGTGTAGTTATCTGACCCGAAATGACTGCCTCCACAGATAGTTACGGATTGCATACTATTTGTTAATGTACTAAGTATTTCTGTGACTTTTTTGGTCGAATCTGGACCTTACTTCTGTAGTCTTACTGTATCTGACTGACGGCCCAGCTGTAATCTGACTATACCTGACTAATGGCCCATATGTTCTCTTACTGCATCTGACTGATGCCCGAACTTAAATTTGACTACATTCTACTGATGGTCGAACTTAAAACGGACTGAGTGTATGTGCCAGATGGTCTAATTTGCAGCTATCTTCTTCTGACGGATTGTAACAGAATATAAACCGTTGTTTACCTACGTATTACATTGGGGAATCCCTGGTCAATCAATGTCATCCGTTCTATAAGAAATCAGGAGTTTCATCAATAAAAAAAGCAAAAATGACATTTTTGACATTAGCGAACTGAAACAAATTAATATAATAATAGAAAAAGAAGAAGCCTGAGAACAGAGTGGGGTCAGACAAACTCTCCGGTTTCGCGGCGCCAGCATCAATCCACTACAAGTAGCGAACCGCCCAGAATCCCCCTTTCGGGATCGAATTACCCACCATTAACTATTACATCAGTGAGGTGGGCATCGGTATTAAGGAAATTTGTCAATTTAAATGAAATAACATTTTCCAAAAAACCATTTAAGCGGGAGAAGTGAAAATGAACGAGTCTGATAAATAGGATGTCACACCCTATTTTGTAGTCACTTATACGTGAAGTTATTAACGCGGGAAAATGGAAAGAATAAAATATAACGAAACTGATGAATTAAAAATGTAACACAAATGTTAGCCAAGGTTGCCCTTCGTGCTTTTGCAACACCTGCCTCCTCCTTTTTGAGTGAATGGAAATTTAGTTATTTGAAGCATTTCATTTCTCCTGGACGGTCTCGCCTCACTCACGAAGTACTTAATGCCTTGTTGTATCTTCGTTCGGCCATTTCTGTAGAGCAGTGATTGGATAAATGACACCAGTCCAATAAATTAGAAAGGGGCTCTATGATTTGGACTGCGAATGAAGAATGACTTTTCCTGTATATTTACTTTACGTGTCATTTATTATCTGCCGCTCAGATGCTAAGCTATCTGCCTCTATCTGCCTCTATGTGCTCCGAACTACCAGTACTGTCTGAATTATGTGTGGGCCGTTTTTGTACCATTTTCAGTGATGTCTGCTAACTGTGTTCTTAAAAATTTTCTCGACCTGCTTATGTCTGTATCTGCCCAAAAATTTCTCAAAACTTTAACTGTCTGAATCTGCTCGTCATCATTACCAGACAGTTATCGGGTACAGTCTGTCTGGATACACCCCTAAGATGGAGTTACATCTGAACTTATATTATCATTTGATCCGTGTGATCATCTCAACAAACGTACAGGACAATGTTTAAAAATAAGTTGGGCGTGGTTACGTGTAAATTATACAGTCAGTCAAAGAAATTATAGTAAATTTGGTCAGAGAGAGTCGGACATATTTTCAGAATTTTGCGATGGTTTTCCAATATTATCCTATGTGCATTGTGTATTCAAGTTATCTCTTGTGTTATAAATTGTGTTAAAAGAAGTTGGTGATGGATTGAGGGCAGAGTGTGGATTAGAGGGAACCGATACAGCCGAGCGCACAACTTCAAATTCTAATAATACTCGACAGGTGAGAGGGAAAATAGAATTGATCATGATAATGATGGACTGGAAAACATTGTGGACTCTTTGTCAGCACCACTTTAGGTGCATATTAGCTTTGATAAAGGGAAAATAAATGAAACCTCAAGTTTGGATGATGAAAAAAGTTGCAGAAACTGTATCGTCTTTGATGATTGTTGAAAGGCAGCTACAAAATGATATTGATTCCGCGCGCCTAAGCTAAAATGCAGAATTTCATTTTATTTTCAAATCTCGCTTGATTAAAATCCAACAGAAGATTGAAACTTGTCGTTAAAAAAAACACAAAAACAAAAATGATAGTTTTATGAATAAATAAATGAAACAATTTTCATACTATCCCAACCGAATGTTATATTACTTTACATATCTAAAATAAAAGGAGAACGATCGTATCATACTACCTATTTTTTTATGTCATAGTATTATGAATGTCAAATTACAACGGCATACCATCCCAACCAAAAACCTTTTTCTCTACCCCTAAAATAAAAACAGACTACGGTCGTACCATACAAACTGAAATAAAGCAGTTCCTTTCTGCATGTATAATTAACAAATACGATGACCGTTTAATCCCAATAAATTAATACTTCGTTCCCATAATGCATAATCAAACGGTCAATTGTTTTACCATCGCGACAAAAAAACGTATTTTTTTCTGTATGTATAAGGAAGATGACTACGGCCGTACCATCCCAACCTCCTCAATTGCTTCAGTGTTTTCGCGAACCATAGACGGTTCCAAATATATTCTTGGGCAATGGCTTTGACACACTCATCCTGCAAATCAATCAAAATTGCCGAACCTTAAACTTCTGCCCCATAATGCTGCTGTGGGACCGTCATCATTCCTGTTTCATCTATGATGAATTGATAAAGTTTAGCACACACTAGTACAATCAGTGTGGATTCTTTTTATGTGTAACAGTTCCTCTTCGTTCAGGATGTTACAAGACGATTGGTACACACGTATGCATCATCTCCCTCTATCCAAAAATCGCTTTTAATGTCTTTACTTTATTTCTGTAGCAATTTGTTACAATGATCCAGGCGTAACCACAGATATAAACTAAAATCTCAATCTATGGTCACACAATCCGTACATATTAAGTTGAAATATCTTTTTCGTTTGTATATACAGATGGATTTGGAACTTCTTTTATTGAAGATTATTGAATTTTAATCACCATCCCATCTACAACACCAAAGCACCTACTTAGTGGACTCCATCCGTTTCTAGAGAACCCTTGTTCTTGCTTCTTGTAGATGTTCTTTGTCTTTGAATTTCGAATTTTATTCTTCAATAGAATGTCTAAAACTGTAACCATATAATGAACTATGTCATAAAGTAAAGAGCACGGTTGATTTTGACATTGTAATAATATCTAGGTATGATGCACCAGATATGCAACGGGATTTTATAAAAATTATTGAAACAGCTCCAACTCATTCGAATGATTCGAGGGAGGATGTTATCTGGTGTACATCATATAAAATGTGGTCAATTGTATGGATGGATCTGAATGGCATTTAGGTGCAGTACTCTTCCGGCGTATTATTTCCTTATTTCTCGACTAATACTAATTATAAGCTCGCACGCAGCAGTCGTGTGTCTTCTGAAAGCTAAAACTTGAGCAACTGGTACTGCTAAGCTATGTTCGATATATTGATTGAGAAGAAATGTCGTAATAGTTGATAATATAAGAAAATTATTTTTTAGTAAATTCAGTTCGAAAATGAGTTAGAAATTCAGACACGTTTCACGAATTTTGAGAACTCATTTTTTAATGAATATATATATTTGGATTATTGTTTAGTCATAATTCAGAAAAAGTGATTAAACTGGTTACATTTTTAGACAGACTTTTTGGTGAATTTTTGTCTCTGGAAGAGATGACAATTCATAGAAAAGGAAACAAGATTAACGTTTGATCCGATTAAAAATGAGACAAACAGACTTCACAATCAATAAGACGAAGCAAAAAATACATAAGTACTCAAATCGCCTGAGACTGGTGATTATATAATTAGGATAGAAGTCTCTATACTGCTAAAATTGAAGAAGAAATGTGAAAAATGTAGGGAATTTAGTACCCCACCCAACTTAGAATGGGGAACCGGGTCAACTGTAGATGTGGCAGAGCGGAAAAGGCTCGACGCGTCAGTGGACTGTAACACCGTCGCGGAGGCAGGGGAGGAAAGTAGAATGATCGCGTGCTTTGACACAGCTAGTGGGGCCTTTCGGAGTCTCAAACATGGGGTAGAAATGAAGGATCGTCTTCCTCCCACCCGTTCGTACGGTCGTCTGGTGGTTGGTTCACGAAGGTCGGTTACGATTGAGACGAAAGCTGGGGATCTAGTAGTTACCAGGGAAACGATGCCCGTCTCGTTGGCGCCCAGTTGGCGCCGACGAGGTGAAATTTATTGGCTAAAAACTGGTGGTGCTTACATACCTGTAGACCAAAGTCTACATGTGTCTAAGCAAGACACGTGATGAAAAAGAGAGTAAAGGAGAAAACAGGTGTCAGAAGAGGTAAAATTAACTAATACATGACGGACAGTACAGTAGGGGAGACAAGGAAAAAAAGTCACATAACTGCTGTATGTGGCCGCCAGTGCCCGCTTACAGCGAGGTACTACACCACAACCCCCCCCCCCCCCCCACTAATGTCTGTAAGATGTTATATACGATCTCTTCGTGCATCTCCGACGAGTGTATCTCGCGCTATTTTCTCTTTACATCCCTTTCCCACCCTTATGTCGCATCAATTCCTCAACCTTCAGCAACCCAACCACAACTGACTATGGTTGATACAACTGCAAGTAGGGAAGGGGCGTTCGGTGAGGATCCTATGGCCGCTCCGCGCGCGTGATCTGTGCATGAGGCACGAGGGGAAGACGGTTGTGTCCCTGAGACTGTGCGTCTGGAGGTGATGTACTACAGGGAAGATCTACAAAAACTGAAAAAACGAAAAATTCATATCAAAACAATAACCTTGAACCTAAACAGCTTCAACACTAAAGCGTTTCTTAAGCATTTCCAGTTCTCACATTGATAAATTCAGAAAATTGCTTAAATTTAGGCTTTAAATCATGGGATCAACCCCAATTCAAGCTACTAATGCGATAAATTGACCGCTTGTTTCATCTTCCTTAGACATTTAGAATCACCAATCGCCTTTCTCGACCTAAAACCGATTTTTTGTATGCCTATATCGGTTCTGTCCGAGGTATTTTTGGAGGCGTTGATGCATTTCATTGAAAATTTGAGTCATGTTTTATGGTCTTTCAGGCCACATATAATAACGGGGCGAGCGGGAAAGTATGCGTCTATCAGGGATCATGATTCATTTTTTCCACATTGCGTGGAATTCATAGACGTGGTCCCCAGTGCAATCACCTTTCTTTCTACTCAGGGAACAATCTTTCCACTTCCTGATTTATCATGCGAGGACTACGCCATATGTTCCCATCTTCCACATGTACGAACCAGAGGCCGAGAGACGTTATGACCTCACTCTGCACTGTGAGAGCATAATGGACACCATATTGCTACAATCGCTAAATATTGGAGGCTATCAGTACCACATCCACGGTTATTATGCATATATATATATTACGCGCGTGGATTTAGGTCGCTTTAGTAGATAAATTTCAACTCTTGAAAAGCTACGTTTATATAAAACGATGGGCTCGGTTTTGGTTTCAGTTGAACATTCATACAATATATGAAACAACACTGGACATCACAGGATTACCGACTAATTTTGAAAATGCGGGAGTTTACTTTGCACTCATGTACAAAGTTTCAGTCCTACTTTGGAAGTTCAAAGTTTATTTTTCAACATGGAGGTAAGTAAATGCGATTGTTTATTTTAGGACCACCGACACTCTATCGTTACCTTTAAAATAGTTAATAATTGGTATTCGAATTTTTTTGTCAACTCTTTTGTAAGAGCTGAAATTAAAGTAGACATTAATTTGTGCTCAAAAATAGACGAGTTTCGTTCCACAATTTCAAACAATTTTCTGTATTTCCAGTAGTTCAAATAGCAGACGATCGTGATTATGCGAATCAAAAGACCTACGTCTGGACACAGATGCAACCACTGAGTTGTCTGGAGAAGGAGGAGTTGCTTTAATAATTCGAGATCCGTTCCTTTCACCAACGCGCAGCACTTTTTCTTATCTGTTCTACAGCTTCTCCCAAACGCGTAGACCGTGTCAAGATCCCTTTCCCAGTACCGTCTGTATTTGCTGTAGTAATGGTCGGGCATTGCGTTTTTTTGAATTACTATGTTATAGTAAAGACTTTACTTAGTAAGGAACAGAATACAGGTGTTCAAGGTGTACGAACATTTGCAAGTAAGATATAATAATCCGTCTCTCTCTCTGTCCTGTTTTATAATTGTTTGTTCGGATTGAAATGAATGAATGAATGGGGGCATTGCTGACATCATAATTGGCATAGCGTTTAAGTTATTTTAAAGTATGTATTATTTGGGTAGTGTATGTATGTTGTTTCTCACTAAGTGGGCGAGTAACAGACTCAACTCAACGTATACACACACACAACATACATGTTGTGTATAGAACGTTCCACGTTAATGGTGTTTATTATAATTCACTCAGCAAATACTTGAAATTGATTGGTGTATCGTGAAATTTTTGCAATTTTTTATTTTATTTTCCTTTTTTCCTTGCGTTTTTTTTGTTTTTTTTGTTTTTTCCGCAATAATAAATTATTTATTTTGTGATTTATTTGTCCCTACTATTCCCACATATTTTCAACATCTTAATTTCAAAACATTATCTCCGCCAGCACTCCCCTCACTTCCATCAACAACAATAAATTTAATTTATAGATAAATTCCCCACATAATTCATTTTTAATCCCCTATCCCTTACCCCCTTACCCCCTCCCATCCCCCATCCATCCCCCATCCATCCCCCATCCATCCCCCATCCATCCTTCTCCCCTTCCATTTCCCTT
>JAULBU010012968.1:0-22601 GCA_032358235.1 Odonthalia washingtoniensis | reverse complement strand
TGGTGGAGGGCGTGGTAGTTTGTTTAGCTTCACAGCCGCTTTAAACAATATATTTTTGAGCCTGAACAGGCTCTATATAATTAGGATCATATCAAAGAATGAGCGCTTGTAACGAGCGATGTAATGAGTAAATTTCGCCACTGTCATATATGTTGACGGCTTGTTCGAAATTTTTTCGGTACCCTTTTAATTGTTCTGCAAACTCCGAATTTTCTATCTTGTATTCTTCATTAGTCCACTCTTCGAGGCGATTTCCTCGAGGCGTGTAATCATTTTTCGACAGTCTAAAAAATTGGACGCCGTTCGCAATGAATCCTGGGCGTTGTCGAACTGGCATCGATGATATTTTCTCTCGTTGCCAGTGCTAATGTACTTACCATCTCGTCCCTATTTTCCCGTGGAACTCTTGAGACATCTGGTTCGAGACGCTCTTCCCTTAGGGGTGTATCAGAAAACGAAACTATTCCTTCAAGACCGTCGGATTGTACATTTGACGAGACCTGTCTACCCATTTATTGTGATGATTGTACTGCATGATGAACACTGCAAGTAGTTTGTTGAGTTTCATCAGTGTCCCGACTAATTGGCCCAATTTCGTCGTCAGTCTCCATTAACCGTAACTGATTGTTTAAAGGGTAAAGATAGCTGGTATAATCAATTCTTCGACGAAGCGATTTATAGGAAGGAAGGTATTTATCGATGTTTCAAATGTTTCAAACCTTCTATGATATAGTTACAATTATTTGACGCTTGTTAATGATCATCAAGATTCAAACCACACTATAATGGTTAGTCCTCTCCTTCCGCTTCGATATCTGTTAGAGAATAACATTCGAACATAACCGTTAAAATGTTTTACATTTGAAACTGTAAAACGTTTTGACGGTTCCTATCTATAAAGCAATTTGAAGAGATGAGTTACGACGTCTAACGCAACCGCACATCCCTAAAACTTTCTTTGAGAAGAGATGAAAAAATAACTCACATATTCCCAGCTTACAGGGAAATCT
The DNA here is from genome assembly GCA_032358235.1 of Odonthalia washingtoniensis. Classification (NCBI taxonomy): domain Eukaryota; phylum Rhodophyta; class Florideophyceae; order Ceramiales; family Rhodomelaceae; genus Odonthalia; species Odonthalia washingtoniensis. The sequence continues at coordinate 21,591 of JAULBU010012968.1, read as the reverse complement.
TTATTTACCTTCGCATTAAACCATGTGATAATTAACGGGTTATCAACATCAGTAGGAGAAGATTAAATAGAAAGGGATGGTTGAAAGTAAAACTGATGTACCGAGGTAACCTTCATCCAGAAAAGAGAGAGCATTTCAATTGAGACAGAAACACAATGATTTCAGTTTTCAGATTTCAATTTTCAATTTCAATTTTCAATTTTATTTATTTGCCTCCACTTTTATCTTTCTAACTAGTCAAATTATCTTCTTTAGTCTTAAAATGAATTAGCTTTCAAACTGATTTTTGGTTACCAAAACCGAGCAAAATCAACCATCTGTTTGGTTGACAATTAGTTGGAGGACTATTGCAGCATTGGTCTTCTTCCCAAATTGCTAGAGATGGGAACATAAATTCAGTCAAGATTTTCTGGTGGACGAATACGCAAAAAGGTAATTCGAAGATTAGTTTTACTGGCCTTATCTTCCTGAAGGGCCTGATAAATTTGACGGTGTTTTAACCTTTTCTACAGGTAATAAGTAAAAGATAAATGCTTTTCATTCCTTTCCTTTCCTTTTCTCTTCCAATTATTTTTTAACATATCTCTATCTTGAATTAGCCGTTTCCAAAAGAACTGCAAGTCTACTTTAGGTTTCATCGTGTATATTTTTCAACTTTCATCATCAGTAGAAGTGGAATATTTTAGTGCAATACGACATGACATGGGTACAATATCTATATCAGTAATCTTTTCGTCAACACTATCATTGAAATCCTCAATTCCTTCTCCCTGTTGTTTCTTACTATTGTTCTTCACTTTTTTTTAATTTCGCATTATTTTAACCTTGGATTGTTCTTCACCAGTTGAACCTTCAATAAAAGCACCATCAAATAAAGAATATGGATAATCTAAAACAGAAAAAAGAGGATCCCTGAATGAATTATCAATAGATAGATATAAGTTACAAAATGCTTCAGGTATTAGTACTTCAACATCCATTAATAATGGAAAAGCAAGTACAAGACCTTCTTTGGTTCCTTTTTTATCTTCACAAACTGACCAAATCCCTTTGACTAAACTATCAATTTTAGATTTGTCAACCCCGTTTAAGATTTTAGTGATGACCATCACAGAAGGCACACCCAATTTTCATTTTACTGGCGCATCTCATGATATACGAGCAAGTTTTATTATGTCTTTCAAAGAGACTGTACTGGACATCTGGACATCGTATGTGTAATTGTGGAAAATGCAGAAGATATTTCTAATGTACCTATTGAGTGCTCTCTTTCAGATAGTTCAAGTATGTCAGATGAGGGTTCTGAATGTTTGGTGTCGTAGATTGAGAGTGCTGTTGACAATACTATGGTTATGGCTTCTGGTAATTTTGAAATTAGACGTAGAAGTGATGTTAAAGCTAATGTGAAATTTAAAAGTACATGTACATGTTGATTTACATGTACACGTTAATTTTGATGATGATGATGAATTTTATGTTTATGTAGATGAAGATAAATTTTATCTTGATGAATGTGATGACGATTTGAATTTTTGATGTACATTTTCATGTTTTTGTTGATGATGACTTTGATGGTGTTGATGAATTTTATGTTGATGATGATGATGATTTTTATGTTGATGTAGATGATGAAGATTTTGTACATGTAAATGTTGATGATGATTCGATAATTATTATTTTGATGATGATTATGATGATTATGATGATTATCATGTTGATGATGATTTTGATGATGATATAGTATAGATATCGACATCGATGTAGATGTAGATTTAGATATTCGTGTAGTTTTCGATGATAATTTCGATGTTTATGATGATGTTAATATTTTTACTGATAATGATGTTCATATTGTTGATGATATTGTTGTTGATTTTGATTGCATTATCGTGTTCGGTGATACAATTATCCTCACTGTTCTTCACAATCTCCTGGTGGAACATGTGGAAAGTTCCAGGAGAGAATTGTACGGTGATTTGATGAAACTGTGGATCCCATGTCTTCACCAATTTGATACTAGTGTGGATGAAATAAGGTTTTGTCAATTTATCCCCTGTGGTCCATGAATAGGTATTTAGTTTCTTCTTGTCACCCTTTTGCAACACAGAACCCTCAGAAGTAGTGCTTACGTCAATAAATGCATACGTTTCTGACCCGGATAGTAATGGAGAATGGAAAAGTTGATAATGAAATGTGTGATGGGAAGTGGAGGAGAGTAAGGAGATGGCTATGGGAGAGGGAGAGGTTTTTTTTAATCACAGCATAAATCGGTCACTCTCATGAACCCGCTTCTACTGTATGTTGAATGACGAAATTTATCTTCATAAATTTTAAAAAGTTGAAAATATTTGCACATTCAAAACATTTTCAAATTATTCGTCTAATCAAAAATTGAACAGATTCCCACGTTTCATTAAACATATACAGTAGTAGCCGGTTCATGAAGGTTACCGATTTAAGCTGTGATTTTGAGAAAAGGAAATGAAAATAAAAAGCCTCTCGACCTCTTCCATAGCCATCGCCATACCCTACTCAACTTCCCATCACACATTTCACTATCAACGTTTCTATTATCCTCTGTTCCTGTTGTTGATCAATCTTATATAGGTAGTTTTGGTAAGAAAGCGGATAGATTATGAGTGTATCGTGGATATAACAGATAGGGCTATGATATATTATGATATATATCAGGTATAAATATATATATATATGTATATACCTCAGGTAACAGGCTTTCACCCATCCGCATCCTGCTGCTGCTCTTGAAAAATTTTCCACAGCAACTGACAATAGGATCTGTTGACCATGATAGTAGTACAGCACCGTTTATAGAACATGATTTCAAATCTATTTCAACAGGAATTAGATCATGATGTTGATCAAGTCTGCTGGAGCTAATTTAATATATATATATATATATATATAACTAATACATGAAAAGTGCATGACGGGTGTATATAATAGGCCTAGAATCAACTGGAGGCGGAAATCCCCCAGACACTTCTATTTCTAGGCCCCAGAAGCCGGATCACTACAAGTAGTTAACCGGTTTGGGACCCCCCTTCTTGTGCACGTGCCACAATCCAAGTACCTAATAGACTAACTTCGTCCATTACGACGTTGAGGCAGATATCAATGGACGATAATTTTGACTAGTGGTATAGAATACAAAAACATGGACATATAATGTTCATTTATTTTTAATTTTTTGTAGATCTTTTTTAAATACTAATAAAAAACATTTTAATTTCTTTTAGTATGATGAATAAGATTTAAGAACGCTAGGATTGGTAGTAGCTCACTACAAATGGTCTCCCCAGTGATTACAATGGTTGGTATCGTAAGGTGAAATGTCCCCAAGACCATACCTTGTGTTCTCAGAGCATCACCTGTCCGAACTATGGACAGTGAAAGTGGTTTCTTTGACCAAGTCAAGGTGAACCTGTTGTTTTTACCTCTGTCACAATTCCAGCCTTCAAATCCAGTTTCGTGTATTGGAGTTTCATCAACAGTATGACAGGGGCATGTGACATTATTAAGTTCCCAATGTGAAAAATTCCTGCCCTCATTTCCAGACCACGTTTCAATTAAAAGTTCTATAATTGAAACGTCAGAACTCACCGCCTTATGAATGGTGTCAAAAAATCATCTTTTGGACTATGACCAATAATAATGTGTTGTTATTTCTTATCATGTCCTTTTTTAAATTGTGTTCCTACTATTCTCAGGTACGACATACGGTTTTATACCTTGCCTACAAAGAAGCTCATCACAATCCATGAAATCGCTTATTCCAATTGATTTAAAAAGGTCTGAAAATCTTGAAAAAGAAATAGATAATATAGTGGTTTCAGAGGATTAGTATTGAGTTGTAAGAAAGGCAGGGATGAATCGTTTAAGACATGAATGTGTGTCTATATTATTTACCATGTCTGCAATTGTTGAAAATGTTTTCATTGGACACGGAACGTTGATCGATACTGACTTAGAATATGTCAGTTCTTTTGCTCCTAAAAGATTGGCTTGCTGAAACTTTGTCTTAAATGTCTGAATTAACTCTACACGGAGATGCGTAATAATTTCATTTGCACAAATTACATGTACCATTTTCTGTGCATTATTCAAAGTAGTATTGTGAGAACTTTCGAGACTAATTAGTCTGTTTGACAGAGATTCAACAGTTACAATTTAATGGTGATGTTTCGAATATGAGTTCTTTGTGGATGTAATACAGAATTAGAAATGTAAATTAAACCCTTTCCTTCTTTTCTTCTTGCTTCAGTGGAACTTCTTACGTCAGTGGAACTAAGTGTTCATTTATGGTGTCATTTGATTTTCATATAGGAAGTAAGCCGTGTTCAATTGCAGTACCTGCACCCCTCCCTATTATTTGTTTCATATTTGTAAGTTTTTTTCGTTTGTTACCAGAATATTACTTGCGTACAATGGAACCCACAGGCAATTCGTTGACATACAGCCACGAATTCGTATTTTCATCGTTTCCCATCCGGCACCTTTTGTTTCCTTTTCAGGTAAGACACGGCCTTCTTCTTCAAAGTACATAAATTTCACTTCACTTGTCTGCTCTTCATAGATTTCCTTCCGTGCATAAATAATTGTACCTTCAGGAAGGGCTGAGGATGCATGGGATTTATCAACTGGCTTGAAAGTTAACACCTGAGCAGCCCACTATGGTTCCGCTGCACCATCCAATCATAGAACATAAATATTCAGCAAAGGAGATGGGATGAGGTTTTGATTTTTGAATTTGGTTTCTTTTTCGCAGAGAAGGTACCATAATGAAATTACTAGATGTGACAATTGTAGGTGTATGCTTCAGGGAAACTGTGGGAATTTTAAAAGTTTGGAGGTCCTTGTTCAAAATGGAATGTTTTCACTGCATATGAACAGGAAACATACAATGCACGGTGAAATTTGCGGACAGTGTTAAAAATAATTGTTCGTTACAATGAAGGCGAAGTTCGTTATAATGAAAGCGAACAATTTTCAAAATAAATGATCATTACAATGGAAAAATGAAACGGATTATTTGAGAAATAAGTTTCATTATAATTTCAAGTTTAATTTCAAACTACAATACAAAAGTTTTAGTTTGAAAATTCTAATTCTAATTGAGTGACTCTATCAAGTTTTAACATCAATTTAAGGAAGTAACGGTCTCTTCGAACATACAGAAACACAGAAAACAACGTTAAAAGTTAAGTATACATTATGTATATGCATTATGTAGTATGGATTAGTCTCCATACGTTATATTTAGTCTACCCACTGCTCGCCTTTCCCCATTATTTCACCATATTGACACAAGAAACATTCTCAACTGTTCAACTAGGAAGCCAACAATCTTAATGACAAGTTACTCGAATAACACAAAGTTTTCATTACGTAATATGAGGAGGAACAGTAAAATGGGATCACAGGGAGATTTGAAGACACAGAAAGCCGTTTCCAGGTTGTAGAAATGAAAACTGCGGAGAATTTTGCTACAGATCAAAAAGCATCATTAATTCTGACAGAATAAAGACACGTACATCTTCAATTAAAGGTAATGGTTCTATTCAGTTCCAAAAGGAAAAGGTAATAAGGCTGAATAAACATAAACGCTATTGAAGTCTAGATGAAGAAACAAATTTGGATTCTGGAAACACTAATTTTGATTAAGAGGCAGATGGAGAGCGCGAATCAATAATTAATCCAGAAGAGGAAGCTAGTAGTAGTGATGACAGTGGTAATGAAGTGGACATTCCTTTGATATATTATATAGAACAACGTGGTGTTACTCGAAATGTAGAAAATAATGATGAAGGTGGTGAAGGTGGTGATGACCTGGAATCATATCATGATCGTGCGGAATCAATGATATTAGAAAAAGTAAGTGAATCTGCAAATATAAAAACATGTACTATGTTCTTTTTAGGTTAAGAAAGAAACCGGAGAAAGTCAGAAGAGTCGTCTTCTGGAATGTATGCTATCTATACCAAACAGTAACTTACCGTTAGCGTCAATTGTCCCACAAGTTCCAGGCCATATCTTGAAAGTAGCATCTAATGGAACAATGATACAATGATTTTCTGATGGAACCATGGTACGGAAAACGATTGTGGAACTGGAGAGATCACTACAAAAAATAATTGATGACATTGTGAAGAAAGCACATGTAGGAAATGCAAACACGAAACATATCTTTCAAACAATTTCGACAGATGTTTCATCAAGTGAAGTTATATGAGGAACGTCGAAGAATTTGTCAAAGAATGGAGAAAGTGAGAAGATGAAACTCTTAGAGTGAAAACTGCCACTTTTCAATGAAGGTTTTTGCATATCTGGTCTTCAAAAAGTAATTTAACGTCGTACATTATGTCCTTTACTTACTTTATTAAACGGTGTGAGTGCAGATAAATTTTCTAGGGCTGATGTATTTGAAATAACTGTTATGATGTTTGCCATACATTCAGCAAAACGTAAGTTCAGAGATAGGTATACTTATGATAGAGGAGAGACTTTAGGTACATTTAGACGTGAAATTGAGGTGTCTAGGTTAATCTGTGCTCAAAACAACAGGTCCGCCAATTTTAAAAGTGCGGAGTTTATCCTCGATGATCCAAATAAAATATCCGCTCCAGACTGGATACAACATGGATATATAGAATTGAATTATGTGGAAACAGCTCGAAAAACAATTGAGACTACTCTTGTAGGAGGAAAAGTAAATAGGTATGTAGTGAAAAGGGTGAGGTTGCCGTTCATGCATCCGTGAGATTGTTTATTCATGTAATTTCTCATATGTATCGAAGTAGGAATAACACCACGGTTGCGTTATTTGAGGATTTTTTGTATTAATTTGTATCGTGGGATCCATTAGACAGAACGATTGATCAGAAGTCATTTAAAGTACAGTGGGTTTCTAATGACATAAATGGAAGCTCTATTCAATTTAAAGAAGTACCTACGATGATGAAATGTGACTGTGATGATTTTAAGGACCATGGAAAAGAAACTACAGAGAACAAATCAATTGGTGACATAAATATTGAGGCAATGATTCGATTTATTGGCAGCCAGCTGGAGATGATGTTAATAATGGAACACGATGTGAAAGTTGGTGGATCCGAACATATTAAAAAAATGTGAACAACATTACTTGCCCTGGTAATAGCTACATAGCTAATGAACGTGATAGAAATGGTAATAATTTCCAGATAGAGGATGAAGCTAACGAGGAGGATATTGATTCCTATCGTGGTAATGAGGTCATAAAAACGGAGATAGTGGCGAAAGTCTTGAAACGGAAGGCGTAGTTCAGCGAATTGTTAGACCAGTCAACTTCATTGACGTTGCAACTACGTTTTTAACTTGCTATACAGGGGTTAAACGACACAGTACTCCAAATTCTCTTCTTTTTATTCATTGGTATTCAATGAGGGCTATCTACGCAATTGCCGTCATGCGAAAAAGGTTAATAACGAACATGATTGATTTTATTAACAGCAATGGTATTTCTTTTTCATTGAAATGTTTAAAAGTCTTCATGAAAGTGATCTCCTTATATACTCTATCCTACCTCCACCCACCAAACGACACTATTTGCTGAAAGGTGCATGTCTGAATGTAATTGTGGAACAGTGTAAGCCTTATGTTGCAGACTACGACCAAATTAAGATGGGTAACGACAATATGGAGGAAAGAAATGAGTCAGTCATTGATTTGGCCACGGGTGCGGATGAAATAAGAATTTATAGACTTTAATAATTTAGAAGGTTACAATGTAAATTTAAAAATGTATGATGAAGAAAATGTTGTTCTTTTCGATTCACCTTGTAGTCTTTCACTTTACTTAATTGGACGGTACCTTTTAAAATATTGAAAATATTGTTGTTTCCAGATTGTTCCTCGTTCATTTGTTCCGTGATTTCCATTTATAATTTACAAGCACAACGATATCAGCTCCCATTAACATTTTCTCCCCATCTGAATTTAAAGATAGGTTGATGAAGAAGTATGAAACCAGAATCACCGATCTGAAGTCTGTCATACATTGAAAATTGTTTTTATTACTGTTTTTATTTTCTCACCTTTTGAGATAATTTTTTTCACAGTAGACAAGAACAGAGGTGATATATCATTTCTACTGTGATGGTTGATTCAGCCATTTTTCTCACATTTTCAGACAAGTTCAAAGGACATACCGTAACATTTTTCAAATCTGAACCTTCAGTATTCGTGAACGGGATAAATTCGCTGTCTTGGTTGAGTGAGGTCGCAGATATTGATAAAATCTCGGCGTTAAAAGCTCGTTTCTCCTTCAATTTCATGTTACATTTCATCTTACAATTCAAGTGACCAGATGATGTTATTACTTGACCATTAACTTGAATGTGACGTATGTTGTTTCCAGACCTCTTTTAAAAAGAGAATCATGTTTTCAAATACTGAAAATTAGCCATGAAATTCTCATCGAAATAATTTCATAGTAATTACACGTTGTGTGAATTTATTACAACCTTCACTTGTAAAATGTGCCCATGAAATTGTACAGTACATGAAAAATGTACAGTATTAGCCATAGTATGGACAAAGTTTTTATAAATTGGTTATACCGTCCGAACATTTAGATTTTTATCGTCGTTCACCTAAATCTCAACAATGACATCATCTTCATTCCAACATCATCCATATCACCCTACGTGAACGTAATAAACAAGAGACTAAATAGAGCGAGTCGGTCTGATCTAGATGTGATTGCATGGCGCGTCAGAGTTCGTACATCTATTAATATCGCCATGATATCAGTCCAGGATGATCAATACAATACCATGTCTCATAAATCTTCCCGAATAGTTCCAATTGTTTATATACCGTGACATGACTGTGTAAAAGAAACCAGCAAAAATTGTGACATGACTGAAGATATAAATTTGATCTCTTGTGCCGGCATTGATGATTATGATTGTGGCTCAGATGGAGATCAAGAAGATGTAGATGATGCTTTAATGTACGGATTATTGACGTACACGAATGACGTGACAATAGAAGGCAATGAAAAGGACATTACAGAAAGTGACATCTAACAGCAAGGTGAACATGACTATCATGATAATAATAGCAACAAATCAGATATTATTCTCAACTTAACGAATGTTCCAACAAAGCCCCTCTTGGTATACTTATTTCACATGGAAAAATGAGATTAACTGTGAAACAGTATTGAATGGTATCGATACTACTTCAAATAATTTATGAAGACAGTCCCCTGCCTTCTAACAATACAGTCCGTTCGAATTTTCCCCTTTCTTGCATAAAATCATATTCCCAAAGTCAAATGTCCTTCAATTACATGCAGAGAATGCAACGAAACTGCCAACTGATCACACCGTATATGGAGAACATGATGATGTAGAAAAAATGAAGAATCAGGTAAAAGGGCAACATTGAAACCAGTTCTGGTAATTAAATAAGCACATAGGCATGTACTTATGTATCTTGTCTCTCTACAAATATTCTTCTTTTCATATGCAGATCATCGTCATTTTCTACGATAACAACGAATAGAACTGACAGAAAATAATTTACATCAATACATGACACACCTGTCATTCATCAAGCTGACACCACCGCAAAATCACTACCATCGTTGTACCTGCAAAGGAATGATTCAGAAGTTGTTTGTGAATTAGATGGAAACATACTTATAACTGCAGTAATCGATCTCTCTACAAATCTAACCTCTATTATCAATTGCAAATCGGTTGGAAAGCCTTCAAATGAAGTTGAAGTATAATTTAGGGGAATTGTATGTGCCATGTGGTGTGTGGCATCAACCTCTAAATCTAAAGCTTCATCCAGAATAGTGAAACATCGTTGTGAACCCTCCACTCGTCTTTTTCAAGGGTCATTGAAGGAAGGAATAACATTCTTAACACAAAATGTAACTACTCCTTCAACAGTTGCACCAAAAGTGCAAAAGAGGACTTTACGTCAATCAAGAGCACAAAAAAAAATACCTGTGACACGCAATCAAATACAACCTTCTCTATAGTTCCTGGAGATTTATGTGCTATTATTTCTTCATTTGGTACGGGGAATTTCGAATCCGCCTATGCAGTCTATGTCAATAGATTTTGGCATACAAGTAGATCCTTCAACTGTGACTTCATATTTTGGCTAAAGAAAAGTAATTCTCTTTGAGAGGAACAGTGTAAAGTATTGATAAATGCTATACATAATTCAAGGCTCATTAATCGTGATGAATCCATAAAATGCATCAAAAAACTCACCATTTAAATGCAGGCTTTCTAGCAAGCAAAAAACGATACTACGTCTATCGCTTCCTGCTATACTGTGACGACTTCAATTCCAATCCTCTATTGTTTCCAAGAGGTGCCGTTGGTGGTTGCTACATTTTTCCAATTGACTTCCCACTCTCCGCTCTGAGGAGCGCAGCTGCGGTTCGACCAATTTCACTAACCCCCACCGGAAGGTGTACTAATTTGATCTTGGATAACCTGATCAGTGACATCATTGAAGGATCAACATCTGGATTTGAAGCAACAGATGATTTCGAAGAAAAAGTTCAAGTGTTTTTTACAAGTCGTAGGTTTAGACGGTGATTACCCCGCAGCATCTGGTGCAGTAGATGACATGAGACATAGTACTCGCTCACCATGTACACATTTCCATTTTTTCTATCGTACTGAAGATAATGCTGACGAGTCTGTAGCATACTGCACGTATGAATATTCAACTTATATACACTTTTTATCATCTTCATACAAGGGACATTTGTTTCGATCTCTAGACTGACGATGCCCGGGACTCTCTACAAAGGATTCTGTTTACATTGTAATGGACAAGGGTGATATTAGGGATATTTTGAAGTAAAGAAAATGGCCGCTAAAAAAGCTCTCTATTGAATTGGACAATGTTAGACCACAAATCCTTACAGAAAATGGAGACCGTGTTGTTCCCTATCACTTCGATCCATATTACAATAATATCATTGCACATAACCATTTCATTATTGGGGTGTTAGAATGACTGCTTCAAATTGCCTTCTCCCAACTATTAACAAAACAATTGAAACAACAGTTGGACGTAACATTGTCTACATCACTAAAGCGATTCGGTATGACAGGGCACAGAAAAAATAGAACCCGAGTAGTAAGGGTATCAACATCTTGACAATGTCGACTTTGTATGCAGTTATCACTATTCTTCCTTTATTATTACTCTTCCTACAACATGAACCAATACCATCATTAAGTATTGTTTCTGAATCAAATCAAATTATAACGTTATCATATTTGTGGCCTTCCTAGTTTGATGAAAATTACGCTTTTGATTTCGTTCATGGTAATGATACTTTGAAATATGTCTGTACCATACGAAATATGGCAGGAACATTCGTAAAGAATGTGTCCATGTTCTACAATGCACATCCATCCATGAGATGTTTCATAGATCGGCCAAATATACATCTTTTATTGGTGTTGTTCATTTAAACTATCCCAAACTCCAGTCACCTCCTCTTCGTCGCCGAGATGATATTCTAATTCTAACATCAGCCTTTGAAGGCTTCATTATGTCGTGACACGAATGCAAATAGCCACATTGCGGCAGTTATACAGTGTGCCGGGCAGGATTGGCTTCGAAGGGTTTCCGATCTTTGGAGACTATTTCGTGAGGAGGAGGGTGACAAACGGAAATTTTCACGAAGATGCCTACAGCCGTTGTTCACTTGTCATGGGGTATCAATTTGTGGAACCGCTTTTGAAGAGGTAGTTGATAAACATATTGTCGAAGTGATTAATGGACATATAGGTTCCATCTTGGGCCGTTCCTAATCTTTATCTCCATTCTCTGATAAGAAAAATCGTAATTGGATAGGAATGACATCACGATGGGGATAATTGGAACATCAACATCTCTTCTAGGTGATGCAACAATGTTGTCATTTGAAATCACTTCATTGCAATTATTCGATGAGTTTGTGACACCATCATTTGACAGAGGAATATCAAAGTTTTTTCAGAAAGAAATATTCAAGTAACAGAATATTGAATGGTGTAGGCACTCCGATTACCAGATGTTTCTTCGAGGGGAAGCTGTGGAATTGATGATTCGCTCAAAAACAATTGACGATCGCGCTTTGGATACACGGGATGATGGCTTTGGATCTAGTGCATTGTATACCATCATTTCAATTCTCGGGTGGAGCGGAGATAGTTGTTGGGTTACTGTTCATAAATTGAACAAAGAGAGTGACAGAAGCTACGTAATGAACCCAATTGACCGAGGACTGTTTCCATTTGTTACACTTGGAATTGGTGCACGGAAAACTGCGATATTACATGCATGTAACTATTTTTGCAGTTGCGAAGTGAACCTTGGTCAACGTAGAGTGGTTCATCATATCGATATTACAACAAGAAACGCTTTCTTCGCGTTCACTAGAAAAATATGGTACCGTCCAAGGCCTGCATAAAAAAACAAAATCATCAACATTTTTATGAGAGAAACGGTAAGAATCAATCTCTTCGGAAACGAAGTGACGTATCAGGATGATGTGGATGATGATGATGGTGGTAATGACAACGAAACTGATGAAGATGTTAATAAAGGATGATGGTGAGTAGTTGATGATAATAAGAGAAGAAGGTGAGTAGTTGATGGTGATAATGGACGAAGGTGATTAGTTGATGGTAATTATGGCGAACGATTAGATAATATATGACGGGTAAAATTAGTGGATGGCGATGACGGATGATGGCCATAACTAATTGTTGACTAGTAGTCGACGATGACGACGTTTAATATGAAACGAGTATGATGACGGTATAAGTCAGCTGACGATACCGATGATGTTTGTCATTTGGTTACTATAACATGGGGCGAACGCGAACATAGAACGATTAACACGGAATGGAATAACAAAACTCATAATTACACAGGGTCGACAATCAATGCCGTTGACGAAAACTAACATAACAGTTTTACCTATTACTTCTTCTTTTTGCTTTTTCTTCTGCTTCTCTCGTAAGGACTGAAGGTAATATTGATTAACGATTGGGGTACAGAGAGATGAATGACGAAGACGATGTAGTCATTCAAAAAGGATCTTTTTATGGAAACCCACATTTCAATTTATCTGATAATATCGTATCATAATAATAAATAAAATATTAATGCACACAATAGTATGATATGGCGTGTATATCATATCATACTATGAACAATCTACATTTAATGTTTTAATATGAAACTGATGATAATGTTAATTTCATGCACCAAAATTGGTGCATTCAAACCGATGATAACATTGGTTTAAACCAACACATGTATTGGTTTGAAACCTATACATGTAGTTGCTTGAACCAACCCAGTTGGTGGTTTGATACCCCTACATGTGTTCGATCAAACCGACACATTTAGTGGTCTGAAACAAGTACATGTAGTGGTTTGAACCAAAACAGTTTCTAGTTTGATACTACTACATATGCTGGATTGAACAGACACAAGTTGAAACCACCAACTATAGTGATTTCAACTGACGTTATCGTTGAAGCTTATGCGACACATGTAGTGGTTCAACCACCCCGTGTAATGATTTACACCCTACAGTTGGTGGTTTCAAATCACCAACTGTATCACAGTTTTAGTGGGATATTTTTAAATACGGTACGTAGTGTACAACTTGAAACAAAATAACTCGACAGTTCCCACGCAACATGTGAAAATCAATACAACAAAGTACAATTTCAAAACGAAAAGTCTAGATTTGGATAAGTTCTCTCTTTCATAATATGGTGAAAACATTTTCTTGATGTATTCATCATATAAATTATTGATTTATATTATTTTGCAGAAGCGAAAAGAAGATTTCACACAAACAGTGAAAATGTCAGAAATCATTTGGATTAATTTTACTTCGATTAAATATATTGAATCCCTTTCGACGTAATAGCTTGAATCCCCCTCTCAATTATCTATTTCTTTTTACACGATTTTTCCTTATAAAATAAGAAGTGAGCAGTCTATATTTGTGGGCTCTCAATATAAGGAGATATGATATTACAATGATTTTATTTCAATCCAGCCCTACAACTCGCAATATATCTAAAAAATCCAAGGTCATTTTTATCGAATCGTCAAACTTATCCGCTCACCCAACTACTAAAGCGCTTAGATTACTCAGTAAAGAAACTTGTGCTCTCTTTACTGATGGAAGCCAATCTTTCTTCCCAGAACGCTACTTGTGCAACTATTCAAACTCTCAAGATCGATACTTTGCTTAGTTATGCACCCAGATTCTACTCCTAAGCAGCTACGGTCCTTCCATCACTACTCGTAGGACATTAAGACTGTACTGTGGACTGGCAGACAAGGATATTAGTTCTAGTAAGACAAATCAGTTAATAGATAGTCCCAATTTCAAGACAACCAATGATTCCAACTAAAATAAGATCGACAAGTACAATCGTGGAATTGTACTACAGCGAAACCTATATTCAATAGCCAAAGATCTGTTCTAAGGCATATCGTTCTACAAAATTGAAACTGTTTATGGAGTCAATTTGACGGTAAACACGAACTAAAAAGAAAAAAGATGTCAGTATTAACACGCCTGTGTCAAGAACTGCAATTTCTTCTTAAGACACGTCGATCTTCAGACGAAATATACAGCGAGTATGAAGCAAGATTTCGTGCTCCAATAGCAAATTTTAATGATCATCAGTTGCATTATATGGAGTCATGGAAGCACTTGTTCTACTTTCTAACCCAGATTTTGACTGCAGTCAACGCATCTCCATTCCAGCTGCAGATGCCCAAAATGACCAATCAATAAATATATACTCATCCATCAACGATTTAATCGACCCAGTAAGCTACGAAGCAATTGCTTCAGTCCTTGACCAGTGTGACACGCAAACTAACACTGGTAGACAATCACATCATTATTCCATGCCATCAAACCACGATTCTGTCAGTAAACACTCGCAATATCAGCATAAAAACAGTAATAACGACTCACGGTCTCATGAAAACATTCAACAACGTGATCGAAAAAGATAGTCAAGAGAAAAATCAAAGAGTTAGGAATAAATTCCGAATGCTCCAGATGTGTGATATAAGGACCACGAACCAGAAGGTAGTCTCAAAGACGTCATTCCTTCCAATAATCAACGCTCAAACTCCGTAGACAATCGTAAATATCTAAATCAACTGTACAATGGACATCGCAACATTAATAAACATTCTGTACGAGAACATCAAATGAACAAAAATTGCCCAAAGGAACCTACAAGTCATTCTGTCATTTTCAACAAGGAAATCAAATGCAAAGTTTTGCCTGTGAATTAAAATACAACGATAATTCCCATCATCGGACCCATGGTTGATGAAGGAGCTCCATCATGGAACAGTATCAAACTGCGCAATAGACGAGATCGAATTGTCGGCACTAGAATCATTTGTCACCCACATGCCAGGCATTAGTCCAATACCAGATGCATTACAGAATCATCCATTCTGGAAATATGGAACTGAAACCGTGACAGCGAAGTTCGACCTAGACTTGGCTCCGTCGTACTATCACTCAACTCACAAGGCGGAACAGTTTTGGAAATTAGATAATTGTTCTAAAAGCCTCGTTATAGTGGGTTCTCGGAAGAAATATAACCAGTCGTTTCAACATAATCCAGCGGGATAACTCCAAAAGGAAAGTTTCCGGTCAAAGAAGTCAATGAATTCATCTATCAATTATAGAATTTGATATGCATATTTACCTGCCGTCAACCCTATTTGTCTATCAATCGCAAAGTGAGAAATTTGTATTTCTCTTTAGCACCGATTCAAATTCATCTCCCGCAACTACCAAAAACATTACTAACTGTGTTCACAAACACTAATACGGACATGGGTTATTGACCTTGTTTACAAACACGTATACGGCTATGACACTTTTCTGAGATCAAGACGCCGTTACAAAGAATCAGCACATGGTCGGAATCATTAGAAAACCAGATCCAATATACAGTTTCAAATTTCACACACTGCAAAAAGGCATGTAACCTGAACCCTCAGGCAATGTATTCATGAACTCCCTGAATCAAAATTTATTGATGTAGTGTCCGTCGACCATATTTTCTTCAATGGTCAACCAATATTCAATATAATGGACCACTCAACCCGTTATACAGTCGCACTAGTACTACAAAACAGAGCACTTTAACAAGCATTTTATGATCTTGAATGTATTTGGTGCAACCAGTTCTGGGATCCCCGCTTGATTCTCGGGGATGATAAATTCAACTACGATAAATTCAACATATTTTTGAAAGAATCCAGTTCTGAATTCCAAGCCCTTCCACCCCACCGGAACTTGAAAAATGTGCTTGAATTATGGCACAATATAATCAGGAGAATATTCATCAGACTACAAAATGCCAACCAGACCTTACCCATCTCAATGCATTTACAAAAAGCGGTATATGTACTAATAATGTGTATGGATCCAACAACTTATCGGCAAACGAGATGAAAAAGGGTTCGGCAGGTCAACAGCTTCTGATATGATATTAATCTTTCATGAACTATTTAAAGCTCAACTTGATCTTATAATAGTTAAGCCAAAATCGCCAAAGAACATAAATATAATAACTAGAAATATATTAGAGGTTTAATTTAAAGTTGATATGAAAAACGAGGATAGTGCACTGTTATAACTATAACTAATAACCATGGTTATAGCCAAGGACAATACTAGCAGTCTATAAAGATATTTACACAGTAACAGCTCCAGAATCAGGTGGAAAACAGTTCGTGTGGCAGTAGAGGACATCAGATACGCGTTACCAGATGAATCATTTGCTTAAATAGTATGTCAATCAAACGAGACATTGGCTGACGAAATTCAAGATGCATTGGATGAATTAAATTGTAAAATAGGAACATCCCAAAAACAACAATCAGTATGTAACTAGATGGCTTCGAGCTTCGCTGACCTCGATCCTCATATGAAATCAGAAATTGGAGAATGAATGAGAGTACTCTGGCCACTATAGAACAATATTTTCCAGGTGTTGTAGAGTTCTAGTCAAACAACGGTGATCATAACATAAAATACGACGAGGATGATGAAGAAGAGCTAAACATAGAGAAAAAACCTGGCACTGCGAACATTTTAATTCACCAGCTCCTATTAACAATAAAAATAATAAATTTCTCAAATTTCGAACTCAATCGTTTCCATCTCACCAAATGACAATCGAATTTGAATGAGAAGAACGGAGCGTCAAAGATATTTAAAAAAGTGTCTCTCCGTCCAGCATTCCGCACTATGTCTATGTTATAGGATCACACCTTATATATGATAAAACATAGCGACGGAACTAGCATCAAGCTTATATCAAGCATCGCGCAACATGGAAACGACTAGTTAGTCCTTGGAGAACTCAATGACATATGACTAAAAAGGGACTGCTCAATGTTCACCCGTGTCCGAATGCGGCTGCTACTTTCACTCTCTCCAATAAATTCGTGGTTCTTTTCAAAAACTGGAGGTCAGGACTGAATTACTACCAACATGAAAATGTCAAATCGACTGACTTCAGACAGATGCGAGTTGATGTGATCGTGTTGTACTTTATGCAGCATTCATATGTATTTACCGTGACTGAATTATCGGTCACAATATTTGGCGATTGCCCACTTGTCAGCATTTAGAATTTAATTAGAATCCCACAGTTAGAATTTATAAGAATGGAATTCTGATACACATGTAAAAACAAATCAGATCGACCTCGATGTTGATGTAAATGCCACATCCGGATAGAGCTGATCTCTGAAAAAAAACAGCAAGACATTAATAAGAAATAAAAAACTCACGCATTTGCACGTAACAAGTCAAAAAAACCGGGGATGGGAAACCAGAACCAGACACGCTTAGGTTGGTCAATCACCAACGCCACGACCAAAAAAGATCCCCTCACTACGTGAGAGCAGCGTGAGCCCGATCCCCTGTCGGCTGCGATATCAGAGTGGACCACGGATTTACATATCCTGTAACGATACTTAATCGTAGTAGGGCATAGTTAATCAATCATCGCACGCCAACGGCCGCGATAGATCGCGCTAATCGGAGGTAAGGCACAGTAGGACTAACATTTTATTGTAATTGCATCCAGTTAGAGAAGCCCGGATCGCAGGATATTCAACTGACAAATTGTAACTAACTGCAAAAAAAATGGAAAAGAACAAGTAACCTCAAGTAAGTAGCACCCGGAACGGATGCTTTCAGCATGCGGAAGAATGACTCAGCAACCGGTAGGCTACCTAGAACCAATGGAGCAAGATAACTGGAACCCATACCGTGAAGTTGCTAATGAGGAAAAGCTGGTACGGGAAATACAATCATACACAAATGTATATGATTACCTCGATCCGATTGACGAAGGAGCTACTCATATAGAAAAGGGAAAATGCAAGACTAGAGTAAAGGATGAATAAAAATTTCTGGGAAGTATGAAATAAATACGATTTGAAAGGGGCTACGGTTTGGTTGAAATTTATAAGATAAGCTATACCTCACACTATAAATACCTGGGAACGAACACGTCTCATTGAATGGATAAAGGTCATGAAAAACAGAGAGGTATACGTGGAAAATGGGAGCCAATTAAGCATGGTACAAGCCTTGATTGATTTACTCTACCGAGAAAATCACATCAACATTTCTCAACTAGTCAGATTGTACCCTACGGAAATGGAAAAAGATGATCATGATGAATAGTATGCAGTTCCAGATGATTGTTATGCAATTACTGAGGATTCAAATTATTTAAATTTTGATGATATAGGTGAAGCCGACGAAGATGACTTGTACTCAGACGATGAAGAATATTCTTATCCCGACGACGACCATTCGTATTTTAACGACGACGATTATTCAGATTCTGAAGAGGAAAAAAATACAGATCTTTTACGAACTTTATGCCATTAAAATGACGAACCGAAAACCTCGTAGATTATGAGACAAAATAACAATACATGGAAAGGTTTACGACGGCTTATGTTCGGTAATAACTGCAGTTATATACGAAGCCAAAAGGATGAAAATTCATTGACAGACTTGAATAAGCTTATCTCCAGTATTCTAAGTCCCACAATTGAATCTACACTATTCTAATGATATGGTACATCCATATGTGACTGAGAAAGCGCAGGTTCCTGGATTAGGGATTGTTAAGCAATTAGACATGAAAGAACATTCGGTTTGGAAAATATATTCTAACACGCTTTGAACACACTCCATGAAATGTTTGGGTAGTAAAATGTCTTGTCCAAAATCAATATGTAAGAATGTGAAAAGGTGCTGTTCAGCCGGCACGGTTTCTCATCCCCAAAGCACAGATTCGAGCAGCACATAATTCAAACCAGTGATGCAATATAGTGCATTATAAATATAAGCAACAATGACAATCCAAGTATCATTTCCAGTGACCACGGTGAGGGGTAGGAAATAGTATTTAGTGTCCGTGGAATTATTGGTATCAGTTAGTTCGGCATTTGGGCGATTGTTCTTTGTCTCAACAAATCAAAGAATGATGAATCATTCTGAACAACAATCCCAACTAAAAATTCTTACAAATTGGTTCAATTATTATGTACAGTTCAAAGTGTTTGTATGTTTTATTCATGTAACGTCACTTCGAGTTGTCACATAGATCAAGTGGAAGAGAAATTTTTTACACGATGCTGACGTACTTACTTCCTGTTCTGTTTATATATTCCGACGTACAGATGGTTACCCACCTAGGCGTGCATGATCTATTTCAGAACCAATGCATATATATATATATTAATTGGCTGCAATTGCAATACCGATACATCAATAAATAGGATCTGAATTTGTTTAATATACATTCAAGCGCCGCTTTGCTTCTCATCTTACATATGTTGATTTTTATAACTACACTCGGTATTGATTTTAATCCTACATATGTTCATATATATAACTACACTCTGTATTGATTTTAATCCTAAACATGTTCGTTTCTATAACAACACAGATTATTGAGTTTAATCCTACATAGATTCATTTTTATAGCTACACGCAGTATTGATTTTAATCCAATACTATAGTATGGGTTCATCTTTATTAATAAACGAAGTATTGATATTATTCCAAAATCGATTCATTTTTAAAACTAAACGCAGCCTTGATTATAATCCTACGTAGTATCCTTTATATGGCTCCGTCGGGTCACTATTGAATCTTTGCAAAACAAAAATATAATTCTATCATATTGTGAAATGACCCACTGTATGGTCATTTTTAAGGCGGGTTAACCGTTTTGTGTTACTGTATAGCTCCATTTCTGGGCGCAAGCGAATGATGACTACAGTACAAAATTTTAATAGTTCGTAGGTTCATCTGTATAGTACAAAATGATACTGGTTTTTCAGAACCGACCACGAAGTGAAGCCACAGACTGCTCACGAAGCAGTTACTACTCTTGAAAGTGTTTCCAGTTTGGATTGTGTCAGTAATACGGGAGAGAGAACTAACAAGTTTTTAACGCGTGTGATCGCTGAATGTATCAATTGTGACAGTGATGAAATTTTAAACAATTCATATGTTGGTGTTTTGCAAGATGTTTACTTATTGAAGATTATTATTCTAGCTAATCGTTGGGCTGTTAATTCTCTTGTCTTTAACTTTATTAATTCTGATGGATGTATTGACACTATTTTTTCATTTGACGTTGGTGCATTCTTGACATCGAATATCCGACGGACGATATCTTGAAACATTCAGCGTGGTGATGCGGGGTTCTGTGTTTGGGTAACTGAACACCTACAGTAAAACAGTGGAGCTTTTGGTTGGAGTGAATATCTACTATACCATGCAAATTTTGCGGGCCCGTGTACTTCACATAAAGAAACTACAGTGTTTGAATTGTTACGGATGGTAACTGAGGAAATATCCACACAATTTGAAGATAAATCGTATGGGCCATTAACTGTGGTGTACACGTACTGTACCTTTTAATGTATGAGGAGTATAAATTTTCTTACGGACGGTGAAAAAAAATGTAAAAAATCCTACGGAGCACATTTCATGGTTTGTAAAAGTACACGAATATGATATTAAAAAATCTTTCAAACACTGGACATTTCTGTGTATTTGTACTGCAAAAAGTACACATCGTGTAAGTTTAATTGATTGAATACTTCATAAAATACTACGAAAAGTGTAATTTAATAGGGAAGTCACATTGACTGCGCAGTTCATATGTTGAATGTAACACCGTAGGTTCAACACAAGGTTCCATCCATTTTCTGCATGTTATTGTGATTGATAAACTCAAAAAAATCATTCTATGAAAGAAAAAGTGGATAGTATTACGATTTATGATGGATACTTGTTTGCTATATTTAAATAATAGGATGTTATACGTGGTAGCTAGCATAGCTATATATAATATGGGGAAAAAACATTGCAATACATGTATACTAATTAGAGTATACATGCATGTAAAATCGATAAGACGAATTGATAACATCGAGCGA
>JAULBU010012957.1:0-22610 GCA_032358235.1 Odonthalia washingtoniensis | reverse complement strand
TAAGCGGTGTTGATGAAATACAGCTAAGGAGGTCCCAGAGGTTGAGCAACAGAACCCAACACTCTCCTGACAATTGCCCATCCCACCAGCCTTCCCAGCAGCAACACAACATTGATGAACCACAACAAGAAATCACAGCAAGAAAGTCGCCAAGAGTCCTGAAAAGAACGAAAGTGTTACCCTGATTTTTAATATGGCTTGTAAATTTGTTTCATAAACATTTTAAAAAAAAATGCGCTACTTTAAATTTTAGCTGTTTTATTCATTCTGTTTTTTTTAAAACATTTAATTCATTTTTATTAAATTCCAGTGTCCGTACCACGCTGTATGACTTCGACTTCATGTTATTGTTAACTCAAACTCACAACGTTTGTTTGAAGCAATAATAATGTCCACAAATACCATCCGTCAAAGACTCGTCCTGGAAAGTGAGATGCGCATTTGTAGCAATCTACAGGCAGGGCCAGATTTTGCAGATTTTGAACTTTTGCAGCTGTAGTATTGTGAACGCTATTTCATGTCAACAACACATTAACAAACTACTACTACAGCTGTATTTGGAACGAATTTCCAACAATTCGATGTTGTACAGAGCTCCTGCAAATCGTTGTAAATTAAAACCATCGACAAACTATGGCATTATTATTCCCTTATTTTCGTTGTGTCATTTTAGAACGAAACATAAATTTAATTGTTGTAAAACTTCCTTCTTTGAAAATAGAAAGAAAATTTAAATTACGCGGTGGCACTAGGTGAATTTTCGGAATTACTGATTGTCGGGTCCATCATTGGCTGCAGGGTTATGGGCAGCGTTAAGAGCCCTTGTTTTCTTTTTCAATTTCGTACACATTACGATAATGACAATCGTGAGCACAATGAGAACAAGAAGAAAGAATCCAGATAATGAACCTAACACAATAGTAGCTATACGGTAGCTATGATAATAACCATAGTAATAGTAATCATCATCTTGATCAGATGAAACGTATGTTACTTGTTCTGCATTTGATGTTTGAAGTAATGAATCTGGAAGAAATGAATCCACGAATGATGATATTCTTGATGCTTTTGATCCTGAATAACATGAGTAATCGTAGGTCAATACTCCAATAAGAACAGCTTGAGAACCTTCATACTGAAATATTGGTCCACCTCCATCAGTACCACTTTTGTTAAGTGAAGGAATCAATAATGTTAAAGGAAAACAAATAAATAAAAAAAAGTTCGAGGCTGTTATTGAAAAAATGTTATGCGACATAAAGAATATAATTTAAGAATTAAGAAAATAACATACCAGGCATAACAGGTAAAACCGAAATAATCACCTGCACATATCTGAGAGGTAGCATTGAGAACAGAGCAATATTGGCTCGAAACAGGTAAGTCCACTTGATTAGCAGCTGACACAGAACCAAGTGGTGTAATTAAATCATAACCAGCAGCTCTGACTGTGGAACTTCTAAACGGAACACTCGCATTATTATTAAGTCTCATAGATTTTAAAGCAGTGGGTGCACCACCAACGAATCGAATATATGCGATATCATATTGTAAATTTTCTTCATCAACCAGGAAACTATCAATAAACAAAGGATGTGTAGTGACTGATGATACATTGACTTTAATTCCATCAGGTTTATTAGCTTTTGTACTGTTTAAATAAACTGATATATTATCAAATGAAGAATTTGTTACGCCACGAAAACAATGTGCAGCTGTTATGATTATATCACGTTCACCTGATTTTGTTGTTATTAAAGTACCTGTACATGAACCAGAAGGTGTTTTAATATATGCTAATGATGATATAACATTAGGATGAGCTGCATCACCACCGACCACACGTGGTGTCACTTTTCTGTTTCTCGTCCTTGACTTCGTTACATTCAATGTACTTGCCCCTGTGGGAACATCAACGGAGATAAAGACAGGGCAACCTGGTGAGTAATGTGCCTTTGTTGTTGATATCAGAGAAAAAAGAAGCAGTAGTAGACAAGATAACAGAGTAGTATGATATATCATGTCGGGGGGGGGGGTTTCTTTTTCTCCTTGTGTTGGTTTGTTTCCTAGGTCAAGGGTGTGAGTAGTTGATAGGTTTTTGGTGGAGGTTTTTGAACGGTAGTGACAAAATGGGATGGTGAAAAGGGCTATACTTCCTTAAATGCAGTGATGAGGTGGTGCGGTGGGGGGGGGCAAATGACGAAGATTTGTACCAGAATGGGCGATGTATGAATTATATGAGTCTTTATATCCTTGTGCAACGAGACGTGCCTTCTATGTTGCGTTGTTGGTTTCACAATTTTTATTTCTTAAACAAGGCGATAGTTGAGAATATTGCTAGGCTTGGGAACAGATAATTTTGGAACCATTTTCCATATATTGCGCGAAACTAGGCTGTAGATTTCTTTCTGTATCGCAGATTAAAATTAAGGTATATCTTTACGAGAATCCCAAGATTGGAGAACATCAGTAAGAAAAATATCGGATTCCAGTAATTCTGAAGAAGTTTTACTGATAGATGAAATCATAGAGTAAAGAAATTCGCAGTATAGATTATATAAAATAGCTGGTTTAATGAAGTATGGACGTAATTGATGAATAGAGTGTTGAACTTGGTATCCATTGCGGTCAAGAAATGTCTATTTATCAATAATTTTGATAATTTTGAAAGGTGAAGTCCATTTTATGTGTTCCTTTTCAGGGTGAACCAGAACTTCGTCACCTGGTTTGTAAATATGGTCAGCCGAATTTGGTATGTTAGAAGTCAGAGCGCGCTGTATACGTTGCTTACATATGATAGTTTCCATTTCTTCTATTGCTGTAGTTAGTGCGTTCATCCTATCAATTTGATTGGGGTGTTTCGTATTTACAGCTGGAAAACGTAGTAAAACTCCATAAACAAGAAGAGAGGGTACTGAGCCGTTCAAATTCATGGTGTCGTTCATGGATTTATTAGCGAGAGATGGCGCCATTTAGAGATCACATCTGGGATATTCAATTATGATTTTATTGTATATTCTTCGTAATGGACTATGATATTTTTCGCCGGAACCAACAGAGTTGTGACTTTCGATACCGCTAAGTTCAAGTTGCATACCAGTTAGTTTCAAATAATCTAAGAAAGTTTTTGATGAAAACTCAGTATCTTGATCTGCCTTAAATTTGTTGGGATATCCAGCGTAGGTCCATGCCCAACACAGAATAAAGGTACGCCAAATGTTTTCAGCAGTGCAATTCGTTAAAAATTGAACGGCACTGAAGTTGGTTTTATTGTCCACTATATGGAAAACTGGTCTGTTTCCTTCGAGGTACATTAGATGTAGTGAAACTGTTTGGTTAAAGAAAATGTTTTCGGACATAGTGACTTTAAAACGACAGGGAAGAGGGCTGAAATATTGAAAGGTTTGGCAATTTTTGCAATATCTTCTAATCGTTTTCTTGTTTGTGCAGTTGCATGATATGGATGTGCTATAGAAATCAAGCTGAATAATTTTGAATGTGTGGGATGATAGAAATGCTTATGTAATTTGACAAGCTCTATTTTTGTGAATAAAATAGAAGACTAATCCCATGTTAAATATAGATGTACAAATTTTCTAGCAATAGGCATTCTCAAATGGAATATATTGCTTACTAGTTGGTCGCTAACATTTTAAACAATAAGTTTCTCTTTGTCTAGTAGGTCTAAACCGATGAGCATGGAAACATTAACATCAACAACATCCATGGTAATAGGTATGAAACTATTATTGGCGGTGGGAATTATAATTTTGATACGGAAAATACTAGGAGCTACACAATATCCAAATTTATAGATATGTGGATTGGGTGGAAGGAATTTCCCTATACCGGATATGGTAGCATATGATTCGACATGAGATTTACCAGTAACGGATTGTTGTGCACCAATATAAAAGCAGCATCTTTCGAATGCGGTCTCTGAAGATGGATATCTCTCTGTCCTTTGTACACGTAGTATGTTTATCGTTTCCGATTGTTGTTTGGGAGTAACTATTCGTGTATTCCAATTTATGGTGCATGTTGTGGTTGGTTCTTAGAATGAATCTATGAAATCGGCTAAGTCGCTATTGTGGAGTTCAGGTGGTTTCGTGTGCTTCAGCTTGAGGAATCAGGTTCTGAGAAGTTATGTAAAGAGTGTTTTGTTATTAAGTAGGGTGAACAGTGTATGAAAAATGAATCGAGGAAATGTCTTCTTCGGTTGTTTTGTAATCTATCAAATCCAATATGGTCATGTAATAATTGTTTGTAAACTTGCGCATCATTTGTAGGATATTTTTCTGCATAGTACCGAAGTCTGTTGGCAGCTACATGTGCTGGATTTGGAGTTTCTGGGCAAACAGGTTTAAGGTGATTCAGGCTGTTACAGTTCCAACATTTCTTGGCAGGTACGGTTTGTGTCTTATTAAGGTTTTTGCTATAATTGGCCTTCGTTTGTTGAGATTTATTGGTGCGTCCATACATAAGTGGCCGAAGGCAAATAGAGTAGAAATAGGAGTGGAAGGTTCTACATTGGACGGAAATGAAGGTATGTAATTAACTATGTTGCTGTAGTTGATATGAGCTAGATGTTCTTCCTCTTGAGATTTAATAGCGCCATGCATTTTCGCAATTACAACGGAGTAACTTATTTCAGTGTTTGGTGTTGTGTAGAGAACTTCACGAGCCCAGGATTGACCACCAACTGCACGACGGAGGAAATCAACCTTTGTAAAATCGTTACAGTAAGCCTCAGATGCACTAGGAAAATTATTGATAATGAATGAAGGAAGTTTATTCAAAGATTCTGTGAGTTTAGTGTTATCGGTCATGAAATGTATGAAACGAGTGTTCTGTAGAGTTCTGTAATACATGAACTGTTTTGATGGGGGATTGAATTCGTCTTCAATCATGGAAACAGCTTCGTCCAGTGAGCTACAATGTTCCAAATTATTGTTGTAGTAAACTAGAGCATGTTATTTTAGTAGGAGATGAAGGTATTGTACAGCGCCATTAGATGGCATTTTGATATCGCGCAGAGAGTAACGATATTAAGTTATGAAATAGTCCAAGTTTTCAGTGCCAGTGAACTACTTTCTGGATCCGGAATAACGTTGAAAAAGCATCTTAATACCGGCGTCTTGGTGGGTGTCTTTTACTGCAGGTGTATCCGACGGCATTGTATGTGATTTGCTTCAAGCGTTTGCGATGATACGTAATTCATTATCCAGATTTGATCCGTGAAATAATATATATGTGCTACTTTTAGCGTAACTCCGTTTGGAAGATCTACTGGTAAGGGCATATTCTTCTGTTCAAAAAAGGATAATATACGCCGGTATATAAATGGATTAGAGGTGACTTTAGGATCAAACAGCATATACGCATTTATATCTTCAGATAAGGCATCCAGTAGTGGTTTTCTAGATAAATTTGAATCTGAGTAGTTTGATAAGGAATCAATCAAATTTTTCTGACATGTGTATGAGATATTTTTAATTCTTTGAAAGATATTATGATTTGGGCAAAGAGCAGGAGAGGTAGAAACACTAGAGGCCTCATTATGAGAGGATGACATTTTTATTAAATGTTTTTATTGGATGAGGTGAATTTTTTTGGTAAGTCGCACCGGATAAGTGAGCTTGAAAATTATTCAAGGAGAAAGATTTTTTGCAAAAGTGGCAATGGGGCTTGAAATCGGGATGATTGGAGTGATAACGTGCTATAGAATCAAAATATTTCGGGAAACACAGATGTCTATTAAATACATTTTGAAAATTTTGTTGCGACGTGGCACACGTTGCAAGAGTAGGTTAATTCGTTACCCTTATCGATATGAAACGGTTCTGGACAATGCGCTACGGGGAGAAGTTTGGCCCGATTGGGCTTCGAGATACGAGTAGGCGTATTTATACGGGAGGGTTCGTTTGAGCGCTGTTTATTTCCACGTTTACCGCGAAGATATCTCTTATTTTGAGATGGTGATGGTAGTATGTATATGGGTGATCGCATTGGTGTGGGGTGATGACAGGGTCCGGTGGGGTTTCTGTTTCAAGAGTGTTTCTATTATGAAATTGTGTATATGATTGGCCAATTCTAGTTGCCAAAAGAGTATCCTCAAACGATGGACTGTTATGGGGTGTATTATAAGTGGACACTGTAAATAATAAGCAAGATTAAAAAATCAGATTTCTGTGCACTATTCTACAAGTAATTGATAATTATAAAAATAACAATCAACCAATAAATTGATTTCAGTGATATTTCGGACAAAACACCGTGTCAGGATTCCCACGTGTAATTTATTACCAGAATTTTGTCGACACCCCGATATTAGTAGATGGGAACTTATTTCAAGAGGGATCCCGTTACTTCAAGTACCCAGTCGTACTCACACACTGTTGAAAAACCAAATTAAATTATATATCTACTTGTGCGTAGTTCTTGATTGTGGATATTATTATTATTACTATTATTATTTTTTTTGAAATGATTAATTTGAAATTTGTTGAGGTCAAAATGCTGGTTGACTGATTCGCGGATGTCGTCAAACGAAACGTTTGAAGAGAGCAGAGAGAAGGAGTGATTAAAAATGTAAATGGGTGATGATCCTTTCTCGAGACGAGTGAAGTCAAGTCGATCAAGGAACTCATTTTATTTAGAAAAGTAGGCCTCCTTTTTGGAGGAATAGAAGCAAAAGAAAGGACAATAAAGGTTCAAAATAGAATTGAACACGTCTAATAATTCAGACTAAAATTATTAGTAAGGTAGGATTAATAAGGGAGGAGGATACTGTAAGCAATAGAGAGATGTAGTGTAGGAATGTAGAATATATTTGTAGACGCGATTATAGTCGACACCTTACTCATTCTGGGTTCTGAGATATGTGTACGAACGTACAAAAAACGGTGCTGAGATTTCGTTTTATTTAGCACCCATTTTTTTATTTATAAACCATTAGATAGTCTGCCATACAGTACCAGGTCGTGCACTGTACAAATAGATCGAGATGAATGTGACCAATTGGATGTCAAGGTATGTATATTATTTTTAGGGTAAATACGGGTTTAGTACGATGAAAGGTTTATAAAAGTCAAACATCAGTACGGTGAAAGAGTAAATAGTTGAATATTGATACGGTGAAAGTGAGGAAGGCAAAAGATCAGTGTGGTGAAATGATTTTTGACATATATGGGACGGTACAAATGAAACGATGGCATAAGTAGGGAGGTGTATGCAATTTTTAATATTTCAATATTTACTAAATGAATAAATGTGGAAAATAGGTGCAGTAGAACATTAATTTAATGACCAATGTAAAGGGGTGAAAAATAATAATTGACCAAAGTAGGTCTTGCCCTAAAATAGCATTGATCGGGGATTTGTAGATTATTGCTTCTAAAGGTTCTATCTCGACGCAAGTTCCCGCTTCTCTCTGCATCGTTGCGGAACGGATGCGAAACAGGGTGATGATGGTTCGATCGACGGCTTCTTTGTAGGGCTAGAAGTGACGGAAATTGTGGTGGGTGATGGACGTCCGTGAAAAACTTATGGGTGACGGATGGATTTGAGGGTTGTCGAAGGGAGGAATGAGGATGAAGAGGGCGGTACGATATTGACAAAGGCGAACATCTGATAAAAGAGAGAGTTTGGCGGTTTAGTTTTAGTTTAATTTGATATGGGTAAAGGGATGAGGTGAGTTGGAGATCAATTTGGTAAACAGGTTAATGAACAAATGTCTATGGACTTTAATCAATAGTAGATTAGTATAAGCGGTTGTTCGGTTTTAGAATGATGATCTTTAACTTATTCGTTAGAGTCTAAAAACTGAATCATCAGTTTTCCAATTTTTCCCATTTTGTAGAGTTATTTTCACTTCGATATATATGTGTATCACCGGACGGCGGTGATGTACGTGTGTAGACAGTAAACATTCCTCAGAAACCTGTGGTACTTATCTGAAGTATGCGCTGTACATTCCTGTAATATTATCGAATCATATCATTATTCGAGTAAATGTCCACCAATCAACTATAATCTGTAATTGATTTCAACGGTCCTGCTCATAGATAGTAAACTGTTGCAACAAAAAAATGCACAACTTTAAGAACCTTAAGAACTAAGGTAGTGAGTCTGGGTAATACGAAACAACGCGTGTTACCAAGTTTATGGTTATGTTAATATCCACTGCTCGTGATAATCATTTACGAGTATTCATGTTTCCCAGAATTTAAAAATTGAGTCAGTACTAACTCGTACATTCTTGTGCTTTCTCTTTGAAAAATATTGCATCAATTAATTATCAATCACACAGTCTTTTGTTTCCATTTTAACATTGTATCGATCTATTATCATTACACATTCATGTGTTTTCCTTTTGAAATTGTATCGATCAAATATCATCCTTGCAGTGATATAAGTATAGGAATCATCTCATTCTCCCGTTTTTCTCGATATGATTTACATCCATTTTAATACTTAATCAAGTAGTACTGTGATCCATCTCAATCAAATTATTCTAATGAGCCATTTGTATTCATACTTACCCTTACCCTCTTATTATATATGAGCAATCGCACCACTCGTAATTATTGTGATCTATTATTGGTCTCACTTTGTCTAATTTGAATGCACTAAGTGCTTCATTAGATCATTAAACCTGGTCTCTGGGAGAGGCTTTGTGAGGATATCCGCTCTCTGTAGTTCTCTTGGAATATGCTGGAGAACAATTTCTCCTTCATCTATATTTTCCCGAAAGTAGTCATAGCGTATCCCAATATTTTTTGAGGCCAGAAATTTCCCTTCCCCTCTTGACAGTATGATGCAAGCCACATTATCTTCATGCATTACTGTAGCCAATTTTTGAGCCATACCCAGATTTGACCGCAAATTCCTTAACCATACAACCACCCTAGCTGCAGAATCTGCTGCCACGTACTAAGATTCCAAAGTACTGTGAGTCAAAAACGATTGACGATTGGAACTCCAATCAATTAAATGATATCCCAGTATACTACAATTACAG
The DNA here is from genome assembly GCA_032358235.1 of Odonthalia washingtoniensis. Taxonomy (NCBI): domain Eukaryota; phylum Rhodophyta; class Florideophyceae; order Ceramiales; family Rhodomelaceae; genus Odonthalia; species Odonthalia washingtoniensis. The sequence continues at coordinate 13,588 of JAULBU010012957.1, read as the reverse complement.
TTGTGGATCTACGTGTCTATATGTCATTTGCCCATGAGGATTCGACATATACTTCTAGTGCTTTGCTTGCATATCCCGTGCATAAAAAATCCAAACGATTTAGTCCCCTTCAGGTAGCATAGTAAGTCTTTTAACGATTTCCAGTGTATTTCTCTTGGGTTCAAGACAAATATTGATGGTTCAGATACTGATAGAGAAATACGTGAACGTGTTTATATACATAAATATAGGAGACTACAAATTACATCTTGATAGGGGCAATTCTTTGGCTTGTCTCCCTCGTGAGAAAGTATCATTCGTTTAAAATCTGTTGTTGGTGAAAGTGGAACTCGACTTACCTTTGCATCTACCATACTAAACCTGTGTAAAATAGTATAAATATAATGGCTTTGCGATATAGATATGCCTTCTCGTTTATCTGTAATATTCAGCCCCAAATACCATTTCACTACACCCATATCCTGCATATGGAATCTTGATTTTAAAATACTTTTTGCTTTCTCCAGGACACTGGTATTAGGTACCATCAGTAGAATATAATCAACGTAGATCAGATCATGATAACTACTTCCAGTTTCCCATTTTTATGTCTCGTATAGAGACAACGATCACCACTATTCGGTTCATGTTAGCAACCTGGCACAAAAAGTCGTCCAGCGTCGCATTCCAAACTCGAGGTGCTTGTTTAAGTCCGTAGAGTACCTTCAGTAACCTAAAAGAATGTACTTTTGGCGCTAAGTGCTCATACCTCTGTGGTGGGATTACGTAAATTGCCTCTTCCAATATGGAATTTAAAAATGCCGTTGTAACATCCACCTGATGCACTCGTAGGTTGAGTTGGGAAGCCAGTGACAATAGGATGCGTAAGGTTGTCTTCTTTGACACAGATGCATGGGTGAGATCATAATCTATCCAATTTACTTGCATAACTCTTTCACAACCCATCTTGCTATATACAGTACCACTCTTACCGTCTCATCCTTTTTTCACAGAATACTCATCTTATAGATATGTGCTTTCTGTATTTCTGAGTCGTCTCCAATTTGTAGACTCCGAGTTATTTCATGCTATTCATCTCAGTCTCGCATGCGCATCTACAGTAGTGTACCCTATCCGTATTGTTCCTTGCTTACATATAGGTTCCTGGTGCCGCTACTCCCCGTGCGACAGATTCTGCAATTAGTACGTTATCACTCGTATTCGCGGTTTCATATCTACTTTTATTATACTCCTGCTCAGAGGTAAAGTACTGATTCGCATCTGCAGTTTTTGATGCTTGTTGTGTCTGTTGATGGATGAGTTCTGTTATGTAATCATCTATGAAACTCTTGTTTATTTCCCTTTTGTTGACCCGTTTCGCCTTTTGAGGCTTGGGTTGGACAATATGAGAACTGGGTTGACCAGTAAGATAACTTGGTTGAATTTTCTTGCCAATGATTTTGGCCTCCCTTGGTCCCATCCCCCAGTTTGATGATTGTCTCGCCCCCCTTCGACTCCAGTTTGCTTACTACCTGGAGTGCCGGAGTCGACACCTAAATCATCATCATTTTTATCATTGTCATCATTTTAAATGGAAGTTGAATGAAGTTGTTGGAAGACCTACGAGTTGCACTTGAACCCAGGTGGCCTACCATTCCTCTTGTGTACTACAGCTGGTATTGTCTTAATCACCGGATTCGTTATTAAATAATCATCTTTCGCAGCTGATCGCACAAAAGGGGTTCCCTTTTCTCCATGACTGCCGTCGTCGTCGTCTCTTGCGTCTCTAGGTTTACGAGGTCTTCCTCGTCCACGTGTATAATTTTTATTGGTTGACACTGTAATTTTTGATTCCTAATTTTTAAAATTTTGAAACGTGTCAATTTCATTCAACACTAAATGATCATCTGGTTCTTCTATGAAGGTCACATCACTGGTCAGAATGATGTAATTTTTACCTGTGCAATACACTTGGTAAGACAGTGTGCCTTAGTCTAATCCAACCAGAATTCCCTATTCTGCAGTTTCATCCGGTTTTGTCCGATTCTGCAGCGGTATATAAACTAACTCTTGCACCGAATGTTTTATACAGCGTGAGGTCTCCATACTAGTTGAAGAACCTCTCCTTATATGTTTCATTATTTACAAATGTAGAGGTAGTACATTTATTCCTGATAGTGGTGGCGTAATTTAAGGCATAGCTCCACCACATCTTCGGTAGTCCCAAATGAAACAGGATTGTCCTAGTCATTTACATCAAGGTACGATTAATGCGCTCGGCCACATGAAGTTTTGCATGAGCCGATCGCCCAGAAAATTCGTGCGTAATTACATTTACTCGCAAAATGTCTGTGATCGTGCTCGATGCATATTCAGTACCTTCATAGTTTCTGAGCGTTTGGATATTGGATCCTCTATTTCCATTCATGCAACATACCGTTCCAAATTTATCAATGTCTGCATCTTTGTCTCCATGAGAAATGTTGCCGTCAAACGTGTATAATCATCTATATAGGTTTGGAAATACACTTCAAGATTTTCGTCAGGAATAGAGAACGGCCCACAGGTGTCTGAGTATATCAGTTAACCTGGTCTGGTCTGGTAGTTCTTAATTTTGCTGAGATTCCTTTCTTTCTGAAACGATTCATATGTGCTTTCCCTTTTTCACAATTCACGCAGTTCAATTTTCGAATTAAATCAGATTTCCGAACCTGATTCTTTCCCAACCTAGCTAATTGACATATGTTGCTTTTGGACAGGCGTCCCAGCCTATTATGCCAGTCTCGAAGCTGGTGGTCTTCATTTTTGTAATCGAAGTTGTCTTCTTCGCTTGAGCTACTACCTTCATCATCACTGTTATTTTCTATCTGGATTGTTGCAGTCTCCATCTGCTAATGAATGACGTTGGTACTTGTGTGTGCCGAACCAGAACTTATAGTATCGTCTGTTCTGTACAGATTGTCCATCACCTTTGTTCCTAGAGTTATTACTCCTTCGGCCTTTTTTACAATTGTGCATTTCTATCCTTTGAATTGACACTGACATTTGGATCTTGAGTGAGTTGGCCTATCGAAAGTAAGTTCTTCCCAATCTTTGGGACGACTTTTACCATTCCGAATTTCTTATGTGTGCCTTTTATACTAATTGTCAGGCTCTCTGACCCCCTAGTCCGCAAAGTTCCATTTTCTACCTTACAGTTTATTAAGTCACTGCCATTCTGTGAGTTATGGTGTGACGCCCTAGAACCTATAATCCAGTCTCTTCCTTCGACTGGTTTCCATTTTTCCTTGAATGTTAACGTAAAATGTTCAGTTGCTGAATCTTCCTTGGTCATATTAGATGCTGGAAATGAAGTATTCTGTTTTACTTTAGGTTTCACCATCAATATATCCCTGCACTCTGTGCTTCGATGTCCTCTCTTTTGACACCAGAAACACGTCCCATTAAACTTGATAGGCCATTTTGGGTTGTTTTTATACTTCTGTTGTTCGTTTGCATTTAGAGCCGCCGAAGATTGGCCCACCCGAGTCTGCTACTCAAGTGGCATAGTTGGATCGCATACATATTCGATGGATAATTCCTACAGCTTTGCCATCATATTCGAGTAAGAGGATCGTTCGCATGTTAGATTTATCAATCTTACAATGCGATTATATACGTCTAAAAGTCCTTTTGTTAACATATCCTGTTGAACTGATTCCGATATCTCGAATTTTGTGCCGCTTAGCCTATTTGTCAACGCTTGAACCCGACCCCTGTATGCGATTAAACTCTCTGTGTTCTTCGTTCGCATTATCAACAATTGGGTCTGGATTTCCCTCAAGGTGTGTTCATCCACAGCTTGATATTGAGTCACAAGGGAATCCCAAATGGTGGTGAGATCATCCTTATCATCCATCGCACTAATAGATTGGACGGTTTCTGCCGTCAGGCACCTTTTCAAAGAACTTTGTGCCATTGTAGACTCATTTCTGTACTTCTCCTCCATCACACTTCGTTCTACAGGTGTTTGAACTTCAATCTCCATTCTCCATTTCTCCTCAACCATGGCAGTATATGCCTTAGATTTCTTGTTATAGGGGAAATAGTGATGGTAATCTGTTTGTACCATCTCGTTATAGAAATGTAGAACCCACAGATTGACATCCTGCCCTAGTTCAAAACGTTTTAGGAGTCTTAGGCACGACCCTCCATATTACTTCTTTGGACTAATGCTCATTTATGTTCATTTTTGTATATTTACTCTAAATTATAAAGTAGAAATACGCAGTTTTTATTACACCCTTTTAGTTCGTATGTTAGTTAATCGTAGCAATCCATACTTTTAATCAGTTGGCGATCAATTTGGTAAACAGGTTAATGAACGAGTGTCTATGGACTTTAATCAATAGTAGCTTAGTATAAGCGGTTGTTCGGTTTTAGAATGATGATCTTTAACTTATTCGTTAGAGTCTAGAAACTGAATCATCAGTTTTTCAATTTTTCCCCTTCTGTAGAGTTATTTTTACTTCGATACATATGTGTATCACCGGACGGCGGTGATGTACGTGTGTAGACAGTACACATACCCCAGAAACCTGTGGCACTTACCTAAAAAATCCGCTGTATATTCCTGTAATATTATCGAATCATATCATTATTCGAGTAAATGTCCACCAATCAATAATAACCTATAATTGATTTGATTTCAACAAGGCGGGGGGATTAATAAATTTTTAAAAAAAAAGTTTTTAAATTTAAAAGTTTTTAAAAAAGGTATCTTTTAAAAAAATCCTTATAAATTCAGTACGGTGAATTGCCAAACAATTTTTTTTGAGATTTACAGTATGGTGAATGACATATTTAATATGGTGAAAATAAATCTTCACCCTACGCTATTTCAACTTCATCCTTCTTTTCACAGCAGGAATATTGACTCTCCCCATGCTCACTGTACCAACATTCAACTATGTACACTTCCACCGTACTGATGTTTGAATTTTCAAACCTTTCACCATACTATGCACGAATTATCCCTTATTTTTGTTTAGGTTTGGGAGACACTTGCTTGCATCGTATGCTGGACATAGTGCACGACCTGGAATTGAATTGGTACAATGTGATGACAATGTAGTTGTGGAATGGAACCGATTATGTACGGTCGGAGAAAAGGAAGGGACTGTAGCTGTTTTGCGACAGGAACATATGTACGGATATGATTGAGTTCGAAGTTTTCATGCTTATATATGCTTGACCAGCTTGTCGCAGAAATGCGGGACAGATGGTGACTACGGAATGTTCAGTTGACTCAGTCGTGTCGTTAGTTGTGCATTACGTATGGACGGTAGTGGAACGAAAAGGACTAAATACCGATGTGGTTAGTTATAGTTGTCCAACGGACAGACCGTTTATTACCTAGAATGCACAAAATGGGAGGCGATGAAAACCGTAGTGTTATATCGACGACGACCGTTCAACAAGTTGACGTTTCGAAAACCCAGCAGTATGTACATGTTGAGAAGCGACGTCAGAAACCCTTGAAAATTGGTATGGAGATGTAAAAGCAGCAGGATGTATTACTAAAAAGGCTGCTACGGATAACACAGAAATTAGTGACTCAGAAGAAGGTGAATGTGAGTGTGAAGATGAAAACCGAAATGGTACTTGGAGTATTTTTCGAAGCCTTGGGAGTGCCAACAATTTTATGTTGGATGCAGATGTATGTACTGACTGGACATTTCGGGAAATGTTTAATGTTACGAAATCAGTGTATAACGATTTAAAAACCCAATTGGTGACATATATTGAATGTATGTGGAGATCTGAGTTTGCAAAACAACATGACATGAAGCTGACAACTGAGATGAAACTGCTAAGTGTTCTAGCCACAATTGAAAATGGTACATCTGAAAATGTTAGGAATGGAGATAGATATCTGGATGCGAAAGATGTGAAAATGTTGTGTTAGAATTTTGTAGGTTTTTCAAACACCAGTATGGAAAGTTGTTCCTGAACAGGGTATGAAATGAGTTGCAGTTTGTCGACATTGAGAACAAGTTCAATAATCTACATTTCCCAGGCTGTTTAGGAATTTTTGAATGTGTGCATATCGTTGGTAAAGACTAGAACAGCTTTGGTAGATTGACTAATGGGACTGGAAATAGATGAAAAGATAGTGGAGGTTTGGGTTGACAAGGACAAGTATTTTTGGTATTGGCAGGTTTTGCTTAATCACCAGAACAGTAAGAAAAGCAGTGTGATGGATTCTCCTCTCTTGAAGAAGTAATGAAAATCGGATATAAGTTTGATGCAAAAAACAGGGTATGCCATAGAATCGTCAGAAAAGAAAATGCATGTACTATATTTTATAGTAGACGGGAATTATCCGATATGGCCAATTTTTGTCTAACCTGATGGCACGGAAGAATCAGATGGGGCGGTGTGCGTGAGACGTGAATATAATAATGTTCGGACTATTCTACACACATGTTTCTGTCATATGAACAGGAGATATTGTCTCATGTACCAATCGGGTAAAGAACAACAAAGGGAATTATCTACTGAAATAAGGGACGGTATTGTCATATTGTATAACATAATGAACGGAGTCGGTGAACATGTCCCTTTCGAAAATGTGAACGAACCGTGGAGAAGAATAAGCAATGTTTGTGAAGTTGAGAAAAGTAATTTACAGAGGACTGTTCAGAAAACGAATATGTTGAGAATTGCAAATAACGAGGAACGTATGGAACGGTATTTACGGACTAAAATATGTATCGTAATAAAACAGCTTTTATGAATAGGACGGAATGGTGTTTGTTGCAAGATGATTTAAAAAATCGTCGCCTTCTGAACCATATCCGAAATGGATTAATTAAATATGCTGTGGTGCAATTCATTTTTGGGACACGTGTCCATGCGCCATTTCCTGCTATCTGGAGTGCATGGCACTGCATATGCAGGATAAGGTTTTGAACCATATTACATCTGGTTTTTTTATGTCTCTCATAGGTAATTATAGCAAAAACAAGATTTATGATTTGTCAGAGAATGTATACGCCCTGAAAAGTATACAATTTGAAAGTAGGGTATTGACGAGATGATCTTTGAATTATATGCATAAGAAATTGAGACGAAATAAATTAATTATTATTCCGGGAAATATGTTGTGCGAATCACCTGGCAGGTGCATTTGGGGAGTTTTCAGAAAATATTTCTACAAGGTCAACTCACACATGCGGCAGTATCTAGACTCAACAGATGGGAATATCTATAACATCCGAACCCATGTGTAATTAAACAGCATTAATAGCGACTTTTATCATCCGTCGATAGACGCGACGTCTATGATCAACAGCGATGAGTGACAATGGAAAATACTATGGTCGTAATTCTGCATATAGTGTGTTGTAGATGTTAAACCGATTGGTAATAAAAAGAAGTTCAGGACGTACGCTGGAATGAGGATATTATACCGCCGATCATGCATTACGAAGAGGGAGCGGTTGCGGTTAGAACGAATGGAATTGTTGTATCAGCTCATGACGAGAGCACGGTGAGAACCGATAAGTTTGTAATATTTACAATTCCTATCTTGTTATATAACATTGTAATTTGTCATGTGACTTAGCGTATGGTGTGTATAACGGAACGAAAGTACTGCTTGGTCAGCGACATATTGTCAATACTAACCTAACAGAATTTCTATCATCATCCATATGCTGCAGAGACTGATAGTTTTGTAACTACAATCATGCGAAACCAGTCGGATGAGTCTGGGAAGAAAAGGAAAGTTTGCGAGATTGATTGGCGAAATGTCATCAGAACACCTCGGAATCAATTACCGTCTCCTGTCCCAAGGATTGCATACCGGTGGGATGAAAAGAATGAACTGCTGGAAGTTACGTTAGGACATAGTGATTTGACTATTGGTTATAAGCAGAAAACTGCAAGGTACGTAAAATTGGCTGAACCATTCGTGAATCAATATTGAATTTATTTTCAAACAGCTCATACAAATTGAAAAGATGATTATCGGTGCAAGAGAAATGGTGCAGGAAGAAATGGAAGGCCACCAATGTCTGTTAAAGTATATAGCAGAATGTACGAGAAATATGTTATTTGACAGTATGAGATTTCTGTGCATGTCCGACGACCCTGATAGTAATCACACGAATAGTTCTGGCGGGTACACCCGTCAACTTGTATTGGAAAAAGGTGTGCTCACACAGCTGATACACCTCTGCACTATTTTTGCAGACAACCAGCTGATACCATATGGATTAGATGTCACGAAGAAGAGCAATGACAACATCGGACTGTGGATCTCAAAGCAAGGTTGAAGACTTGTACGAACGCATGGGAAACTATACAGGTTGTACCTTCGATTCTACCAAGGCCCATATTGGGATTGTACATGATTGGTCAACGTGAGTTCTGAGATGAGGACTATATTTTTGAAAGACGCATGAATTACATCCAAATTTGTAGAGATATCAGGTAGTCAAATCACTGCCCCCATTACTTGGTTAATCGCGACTTGCCCCATTAATAGACGCTATTTGTTCATTACTCCACTTGTTACCGGTCAGGCTTGTTACAGGTGTGGATTAATAGTCCAGTTGCTGAACTACTTCCCTTCCGTCTATGATTGACGTCATCTCGTTCCGTTCCGTCTTCATCACTTGGTTCTCAGAGGTATCCAGATATCTCACACGTTCAATCTTCACACCCCCGGTTTCATCGACATCACCAAACTTGGGTATTTTAGCAAGAAAATATGCAGCTTCAATATACTTGAAAGTAACACCAATACTCAGATATACTTCTTTCTCTCTCCTTCTACGACTTTGGAAAATAGCGTGGGACGGCTTCAACAATGTCTCCCTCTGCATGTTACCTATTCGGTTCATTGCCAACACTTGCATATAGCAGGAATTTAAAAGCTGACAGTCAAGGGCGAATTATCTCATTTACACCGGATGGATGATTTAGATCTTTTCATTACAACATTTCTATACATAAAGCTGCTATTACAGACGAAATGTTTTCATCCGTCTGCACTAATAATTTTGTTTGATTAACCCACGCCTTGGTCAGAATAAGGGCTTCCATTTGACTCCATTGTGATCCACTTCTATTATCATCAACGTCGATAACATCACATCGCTTCCGATTTTTGAGCCACGTGGTCTACCAACAATATTCTTCTTTCGTTTCCTATTATTAAAATACACAGTTACTTCACCTGCACTTGTCTTTTCTAAGTGGTCTTCATTGCTCCCCATCGAACCTTTCATCTCATCTACACGTTTCACAATTTCTCTCTCCCTTTTCACACCGTTATCTTTAATGGGTTCCTCATTTCTGCCATTTTGTAATATGTCTTCATTTCCGAACGGCATAAATCCATTACTAACTAAATGAGTACCACGGTAATCGACTTTCTCATCATCAATCTCTTCTGTCTCGAAGAATAACACTCGCTCAATTCCCCTTCTCCTTTCTTTCTCCCACTCGATAGTATTGTGATGGCGTCCACCCCCGTTCCCTCATTTCCGTGTTCGGAATGCATCGAAAACTTTTTTCTTTCGCCCCCGGTTCAACAATGTAGTTTAGAAGATTGCCCATTTTGACTCTTCTACGCTCTCAATTATTCTCCATCACATTTTCTTCCGAATTTATTTCAACTGCAACACCGTAATGGTCGTTCCTTTTCTCATCACTTCGTGTAACCAAACATCCGGTATTACTACCTTTGCGTCTATGATTTCGTTTTCTATTCAGAACTGTGCTAACGACGTCTCCATTTTACCTCGACAAGTTAGTCATTGTTCGCCCAAATGGATGCACAGTTCGGGCTGTACTACCTACGGATGCAAAGAATTCATCCCTGCCGTAACCAGCAAGGTCGTACCCACTGTCTTCATTATCGACGTCTTCGTAATTACCATACGGTGTAGGGTGTCGTCTTGATTCAGAAATGCTACCATCTCCAGGCACGGTACCGATATCCTGAGTTCCCTGATATGGACCTCTTCGTCTTGCATGCTGAAATACATCTGCGCTATCCATGTAATTGGTCGTTGACGAGGTCCTTCACGTAACAACTCCCAGCTAAAATTAATACAAAATGGATAACGTAAATTATAAAAAAAAGGGCGGAATGGAAATTAATTCGTCGTGTCACGACGGTGCCGATATTGAAATTATCTCCGTCATGTCAAAAAGTTACATATCAAGCCGAACGGTGAAAATTACATTGCCCCAACCCATAATTTGCAATATTATTACATATTTAGGTGCCATTACTATCTCACTGTACTTCTTGCTTTCTTGTTTCACTTTTCTTCGACCAGTTTTTGTCAATCACAATGTTACGCTTTGAACATCTTCAGAAATAAAATTCTTTCATTGGAAGAATTTGCACGGATATATTTTTCGTTATTATTTCGGATTTCAAAACCTCAGCGTGATGGGTTTGGTTCTGAGTTTTTAGAAAAAATCAGAACCGAACTCATCAAAAATGCTGTACCTTTAGATCAAAAACATGCGTCAAAAACTATTTTATTCTGTAGTGTATAGAATATGAGTTCGAACTCATAAATTCGATCTCAGCTCCCAACTAGAGATGCCCTCATTCAAATAATATTTATGTGAGTGCTCTATAAAGATCGATAGAGAAAAGACGAGATTGTTCTTTCGTCTCTTCATCTAACACTTACTTTATTTACATAGAAAGTGTATAGCGAATGGGTACAGTAACGTTGCAGTATATACCAGGATACTGGTATGTGTAGGGAAGCGAGGAGAGTCCTGGAAATGAAAAGAAAACATTGATGGAAGCAAAAAAGAGTGAATCAACAAAGTGAAGTAGAAAGTGAGACTTTATCTCATACACTAGATACACGTGCCACGTACACTATCATGTGAAACGATATACGTCCCTTCTTTCAACACTTCAATGAAATTAAAGTGTCCGACGAAAGAACTAATCTGTATCGATTATCTTTCTTTCATCGATCTTCTCTCACCACAGCTTATGCGCATAAGAAGAATACAAACTACAAACACATATTCACAACACTTTCCTTATATTTCAATCTACCGATATAATCCCCTCACCTATGTGCAACGATTTCAAAAGTTTCCGTCACGTTTAACCTTCAAAGTGCACAAATTTTCGCTCATGATATATCATCATAACCCTACTCAAATGACTGTACATTGTATCAATTAAAATCTCGTACTCTGAAATCTAAACTACATCAATGGCTACCCCACTCATACCTAACACCTCTCAGATATCGATCCACAAACTTACAATACCAGAACTGGATCCCGACATCATTTTTCGCTGGATAATGGAGATAAAATTTGAAGCCGACACTATACAAATTTCTACTCGGATGGAGGATATCAAATATTTTTTTACCCTATTAATCATCGTACAGTAAGTGAATTGATAAGAGTCATCATTTCATCATTGTCTAAAGATTTAGTATCTGTCGTCCTCACTCCAGGCACTCCTGGTAATCCATGATTATTTATGCATCGTGTCCAGCGCAAAATGTAACATCGCACGGTTGTGGATCAAGAAATCCTTGACACCAAAGCAGTCAAAACCATTACTTAGAAATATAATTCTTCCCAAGACTACGTTGATGCCCCCTTAAGATTAGTTGGATAATGTACGTCCTCGCTACGATGGAATTGATAAGGAGCAGATCATCATTCAATAAATTATGAAAGGACTTTGTAATGATACCACGTACGCACCCTTTATCCCTTCCTTTCTTCTCCACATGCCTAGGTCTTTACAACAGCTTCTTATCACCATATAATCTCTTCATAAAAACACTTAATACACATCCGCACTAAAACAATCCCTCCCTCAAAATTAACATTCCCAAATCGTTTGACATACCCCCACACAATACGAACAGATGCCTCCCACTAAGTTCTGTCACTTTAGAGCCGCCAAATTTGGGCGCCCATAAATTCACTCTGATCGCGAACATCGTGATCCATCAAATCTACTAGGCAAAACTTATATCCATTCACACATTCAAACAAACCAGATGCCTACTCCACCCTTACCGAAGTAGAAAAAGCGTCGTTACTTCAAGCCTAATTTTGATGTTCGTCCTGGATCTGCTGTAGCTCACACAAGATTATCCATACGGAATACATTAATCTACCGACAGTAGCAGCTGAAACCAACTAATTTGACGCCTGCAGTTCAGAAGAGGGAGATCAACATGCAGATACGTCCATAATGGACAGTCCCGCACATCCGACTAAAACTGCACACCCACTCCTACAATGTCAACATTACCTCGCCCTCGTCATTTACTACCCACCACCAAATCTTCGACTATAACTACACACTCCAGACTTCTTCGCACATAAGAAATAAATGGTTCTTACACTACAAAGCCGACTTCGACGCCTAACTTTCCCGAAACGGTACTTTCTGTACATGTGTCAAAGCTTGAGCTTTGATACGAGACATTCGTGTGACTCGGGTGACAACAGGGCGAGGGGAAGAGCGAGAACGGAGAGGGACCGACGGGAAGAAGAGGCAGGAGTATGAGGGATGATAAGATGATAAGGAGGATGATGGAAGATAAGTCCTAATTGAAAATGAAAATGAGGGTGACGAAGTATGAGGTGAATGATGACGATATAAATAGTAAAGATGATCATGACGATGTAAGATAATAAAGACGAAACGATGATAATAAGATGATAATAATGACGATAAGTTGATAATGATGATGATAAAATGATAACGATGATGAAAAAGTGAATGGGAGAAAATGAAGAAACCATCATTAAAACAAAAGGACAAAGAGACAGGGGTTACAAAGTAGGAGAAGTGTAGAACGCGCGCGCGGAGGCGAAGAGTAAGAAGAGCATCAGTGTCGATGGAAAGCGAGTGGGGAAGGAAGAAACAGGAGGAAAAGTCGCGGGAAATTGGCGAGCGGTATACAAGTTACTAAATAAGTCATAAAAGGCACACGCAGGAATACAGTGTCAAGAACCACAACGACACAAAATTTACAGTACACCGGTAACCCGGGGGAGGGCCAAAATTAATTAAGGCGTTAATTTCACTTGAGGAATACAACATCAATAGGAACTGACACAGGTACGTCTGTGTTTCCGGAACTGAATGCCTACATTAAAGAGGCGTAGTTATGAGGTAGATGTCACATCTACTAGGCCATTAAAATTTTGGGGGCCCGTGTAGGTTACATACAGAAAACTACAGTGTTTGCATGGTTACGGATGGTAACTGAAGGAAAAAAATACAAAAGTTGAAGATACAATGTATGGAGATATGGAGAGTTAACTGTGGCATACAGATACTGTATGTTTCAATGTATGAGGCACAAAAATTTACTTACGGACGACCGAGAATAATGGAAGAAATAGTCCGGGCCAACATACATTTGTTTGAAAATTTCACGACTGTATCATTGAAATTTTCTTTCATACACAGGAGATTTTTGTGTATGTAATCTAGCCTCTTAAATACACATTATGTATGAGACGTCGAATGAATACTTCATATAGTACTGTGAAAGATGGAGTTTGTGATGTAAGTGACATTCACTTACACATT
>JAULBU010012946.1:0-22615 GCA_032358235.1 Odonthalia washingtoniensis | reverse complement strand
GTCGATGGAGCTACTCAATATTGAGCAATTCTTAGAGCACCAACCGCAAGAATGGGATGGGAACAAAAGATGGTGACACAAACTCCCAAAACTCTACTAAAAAACGGGTTCATATGTCGGAGAATATTTAGTCTGTATAAAATAAATAACACCACTGATGATTTACCAAATTCTTCACCATCTTATTTGGGATTTTTTGGTTCATTATCATCTTTCCGCAGAAAACTAAATGCCATGGAGCATTTCGGTGATTTTGTAAACCACACATGCCGAGATGTTTTTACATATGCTGACAAATTGGAAATAATTGAAGCAAATGCAGATTCTTCCCGTGCCACTACGGGTAATGTTTCATTAAACATGTTACCATATTACGATATGTTACGGTTGAAGAAGCTTGCTGAAAATAAGAAGAAAAGCAGTTTGATTTTCTTAAACAGAGATGACGGCAAGCGACTACGATTTCAATTTGGTACACACACTCTTCAATTATCTCGTCCACCAAGATGGTTTTCGCTTTGTGGCACGTTTCAACATAACGGAAGAGACGGTAGTAGAATTTCATACAGCTGTCAACTATGCAGTGTTCATCTGTGTATTGGGATAACAGCTGGATACGAAGAAAATGTTTGGACTACTTGGCATACGAAACCATCAATCACCATCCGTAGTTGCAACCATAGTACCAATGGTAGCGATGGAAACGAAGAACTTGCTGATAATGCTTCAGATCAATAGTTATGAAATACGATACTTTATTTCTTTAATACATTGATTCATTAGATGGGATAATTGTGTATTCGATATTGTTAATCCGTTTTTATTTTAAAGTAAAAACATTGTATTCGTTATTGTTAATCCTTTCTTATGTTAAAGTAAAAAGAAAACCATATTCATTATTGTTAGTCCTTTCTTATGTTGAAGTAAAAAGAAACCCGTATTCATTATTTTTAATCCTTTTTTATTATAATGTAAAATACATCTGAGGTATGTTTGTGTTCGAAGAGATTGAATTGTTATCCGTTCACCCGTAAAAGAGAGGAATAGATGTATGTTTGAAACACAAACTGTGTTCAATAATTGATAAATCTGAAAATTGAAAAGGGGGAATACCAACAAGATGGAATATGCATGACGGGAATTGAAAAAGGGGAATTGAAATTTGAAAATTTTGTGAGAAGGTTCAAGAGGAAGGGGAAGTGAACATTTCATGAGCGTAGTTCGCATTGAATACTAAATATACTAAATTCAAAACATTTTCTTTTTTTTTTTCAATTTAAATTTCAAATTTCGTGAAGTTCTTACTTACAGATGTAGTATCCCCTCAAAATGCATTACTAATCTCTCCAGATGGAGAGTCCTTTCCGAAAGTTTGTTTACTTGTTTACAACGAATCCCTTCAATAATTATTCACACATCCGCAGCACACAAAACCATGAAAATTCTCTTTTTTACATATATTTTGCGGAGTTATACAGTTCAATAAATTGAACTTTTCATTTTAATTCAAGTTTTTAACTCTAAATTTGATGCAAATGTTACTCTTTTGGGATGCAAATATTTCCCGAACGGTGGCTTCGTTTTGGAATCGATTTGATGCTAAGTAAAGCGTCACACTTCACCTTTCTAGATATATAATTTTCTAGAAAATCAAGCAAACATTTGTGCTACCGTACCGCCATACATTACAGTTTATTATAATGAACTGAATACAGGTGATTAGGGATATAAAGCGCCTGATAGTCTGCCATACAGTAGCCGGCCGTGTAGTGTACTGACAAATGGGAAGGAATGTAGCCAATTGGATAACAAGTTATGTATATTAATTTTAATCATGGTTGGTAGACAGTGGCTTACATTGCATGGTTGACGTAGTGAACGAATCGGAAAGGAAGCGGTAACATGTGATGACAATACCGCTCTGGAATAGAAATGCGTACGTACAGAAAGTTGTGGGTTATATGAACTGTACCGTTCTGAGGAATGGACAGTACTGGTATCAGACAGTGACATATGTTTCGTTCCGATAGTGTGCAACAATTGCATTTCTGTATATGAGCGACCGACATTACATGGAACTCGAACGAAGGACGTGACCGTTGAAAACGGGAAAAGTCTATTGTTCTGGTGTAATTCAAAAAATCAGAACGAAGGTACAGATGTGGTTAAACAAATTTATGTTGGAAAAGAAGCGCATACTGCTAACCACGAAATGGAAGAATATGAGAACAGAAGTGTTATGTCTGTCACACCGGCTACAAATTGTGGAGTGATTTATCAGTCTGCGGATGATGGCGATGGAAAAAGAGGCGCAAGCAACTGATAAATATGGTGATAGAACTGCAAAAACAGCAGCAGATTTTACCTGAAATGATTGTTCAAGATGCCTCCGATTCTTGTGATAGTGAAGAAGACGGTCGTCAATTTAAGCATAATAACCAGTTCGGTGATTGCAGCGTTTCCAAATTATGTTGGAACTGTTTCAAATTATATATTGAACGCAGACGCATGTACTGATTTGACATTTCGGGGAATGTTCAACGTTACGAAGTCTGTATATAATGAAATGAAAACCGAGTTGGTAAGATATGAGCCTAATATATGGAAAACTGCTACTGACAATAAGGAGGGTATAAATCTAACGACAGACATGAAGTTACAAAGCGTCTTGTGCACCATAAAAAATGGAACCTATGAGACGGTACGATATGGGGAGCAAAGGATGGGAGTGAATGATGTGCGCGAGTATGTCTTGCAATTTTGCAGATTCTTGAAATATCGTTATGGATCCATATTCTTCAACATAATCCCAAATGAAAGCGAGATTGATGTATTGAAAAGAAATTTCACCAACAATATTTTCCAGGATGCCTTGGATTTCTTGAATGTGTGCACTTCGGTGGAAGAGATATAAACCGTAATGGAAGTACAAGTTGTGATTTGAACGTAAGGAAACAGCTCACATTGGAAAAGTGGGTTGATCAAGATATGCATTGTTGGTATTGGTGTAATGTAAATAGTGACGGAATGGCAGGAAGAAACTCGGTTATGGATTCCCCGCTGCTGCAGAAATTATTTGGAGGTGACATTAGCCTAATGCATAAAAATGGTTACAAAATGCAACCAAGGGGTATGACTAGACATGTAATGTATTTCATTGATGGGGACTATCCTAAATG
The DNA here is from genome assembly GCA_032358235.1 of Odonthalia washingtoniensis. Taxonomy (NCBI): domain Eukaryota; phylum Rhodophyta; class Florideophyceae; order Ceramiales; family Rhodomelaceae; genus Odonthalia; species Odonthalia washingtoniensis. The sequence goes on along the minus strand of JAULBU010012946.1, from coordinate 19,436 downwards.
GCCGATATTCATGGGATATGATAGCACGGACAAATCGGAGCAAGGAATGCATATGCGTAGAAACCATAATACATTAAGAAGTACGGTAAAATGTTTTTATATTCTACTTAAGAATAGGTATGGAATCTTATACCAAACGGTCAAAGAAGAAGAAGCAGACAAAATTACTGAGATTAGTGAAGGTATTATAATTATATATAATATTATGAACAAGATTGGTAGTCATGTACGTTATGGAAATGTTGGTAGACAGTGCAATTGTCTGAGAAAAATATGTGAAGCCGGAGTTAACACTTACAAGTTAGTAATATTGGAACAGAACAATTGCGGATTAAAAAACAAGAAGAAAACTTTGAAAGATACCTGCATGGTGAAGAAGAAGGGAAAATGAACAATTTAAATTTCACGAACAGAACCGAATGGGAATTACTGCAGGAAGATTTAAAAAGTCATAATATTTACGTGTATAACCTAAACAGTCGCATTATTAACTTACATAACCAAAAGGGTGGATTTCAGTTCAGAACCTAACGAGGAGTGGTAAATGTCATGTACGTATATTATCTTGCTTTTCTGTTTTGTAATATTTTATGTAACTATATTACAAATTTAGTAGTATGTGAATGGATGGTATCACAACTAAAAGTATATTCGAATGTAGTGTAGGAATGGTCGCCGAGTGTTTCGAATGTACAAAACTTTTAGATAATTATTTTTTTTGCTGATTCAATGGTATGTCATGACATGTGCCAATATTTTTTTTTGAGTTGAATTAATTTTAAAGTCAATTTCACTGCATACACTCCCCTTCATCAGCATATCAACTTTTCATTTTTAAAAAGTAAACCAAACGGTATATCAAAAAAACGTGATTACAAAGGAGCCATATTTTTATTCAATATCACTGACTTTACTCCCAGTCATCAGTATGTCAAATTCCCAGGTTTAAAAAGGAAACGAAACGGGATATCAATAAGAAAGTAAACCAAACGGAATATTGTCCAAAGAGGAGACGTCTCTACATTCGAGATATTTTACGCGACATGCAACGGAAAAATTCAATGAGGAAAGCGAACGACATTCTTGGCAAAAACACACCTTATGGTATTTTACAGGAGTTACTGAAGCAACCAGTTCCACCTGCTGATGATAGTATTTCGAGACTATATGACTATGGAGAAGAACCAAAAGAAATACAGGATTATATTACCCCTATGGTTGGGAACTATGGAACGTTACCACACCATGGTAAAAACGCTATGAAAACAGGTATGTACATAGAAAACCTATTTTAATGGTTGTCTGTAATGGTCATTGTTTCAATGTCAGATGTCAACAGGTTTCCTACTTAAGAAAGACGGTTCATGATGCAGCACGCTTTCTTGTAATACTCACATATCATCCTGACAATGTTTTTGGACAGACAGTGACAGTTTTGCAACGTCTCCATTGGGCAAAGACCATAGTGGCAGTGCGACAAAGAAGTGTAAAATTGGTGGGATAAATACTGTATCATCTTCTAATGAACCTAGAATGAATAATGGGTCAACATCTCGAATAATGCAGCGATATAATGCGACAGATCAACAACTTGAAGTCCATCTTGGTCCTAACGAATTGACTGCTGGGTATGAACAGCGACCGCTGAGATTGGTAACATTGGCTGAGCCGTTCATGAATAATTTCGGCATTGATGCAGCATATGCACATACCAACTAGAAAGATTATCATGTCTTCAAAAGAAATGGCCAGAGCAAGAAAGGTCGGCCACCATATTCCGCCAATGAGTACATAGAAAGATGCGCTCGTGAAAACAAGTTTGACAGATACAGGTATGAAGGTATGGTATGTATAATGACCCTACTGGTAGAAGCCGCGATGGGACAGGGCAGTACAGCCGTCAAGTGTCGTGGTCAATGAGATGGGCACATACGGGAGAAACACCTCTAAGATGTCCAGCGAGGAAACCTGCTGATACATTTGGGTTCGATGTCCGGAGGAAGTTGATTACCAGTACCGTGCAGTGGATCTTATTAAAAATTTAAGGCAACGATCCGAAGCATGGAAAACGATTTATGATATACCATCCATACTACCGAAGCCAATAACCAACTGGTATATGATAGACAACCACCAGTATTGGGATGAGGACTCTATGTTTGAAAGGAGAATGCGAAGTTCTAAGAAATATCAACAACGACCAGGTGGTAGATTAGAAGTACGTACACGCGATAACCCGAGCCTCATTGGATGGAAAGAAGTTGGTGTATTCGGTATACCAGCACAGAAAAGGAGAAGATATTTTATGCCTGTGCCAGCAGCAATTGAGAGAATGGAGCCGTCAATCATTATTGCACCCCCATCACCACCCCTTCCAGCTCATCATGTAGACGATTACCATTACGGTAATCAAATGTTCTGTGCTCTTTTTTCTCAGGTTGTGGTGTGATAAGCAATGGAGTTGTTCATTGCCACATATATTCACTCATGTCGGCACGGAATAAAAATTTCGAAACAAGGAGACCCAAGAATAACCGAAAGTAACGGATATGGTATAATGACTGAAATCACACGGGAATTGGGTAATTATTGTACTGATAGGTTTTTGGTGGAGTTGTTTTACAATTCTGACTATGACGTTAAAAAGGTTCTTCTTGCAGTGCTCAGGGATGACGAAGTGGATTGGGATGTATTGAAAAGACAGATGCCGCAACAATACATCCATTACAATTGGGAGGAAGGGGAGATTGTAAATATACCGAGAGGTGAGGAACGCATGTTTAAATTCTCGAACAGAAGCATGAACTACTGGAAAGTTCGAGTATTTATTGAGATAACAATATCTAAAAGAAATGTAGAACCGCAAACCATGGAGTGTTGCCGCGAATTGGTTATGGAAACACTATATGACTATGGATACAAGCAGCGGGAACTTGAGAGATCTGTTCCACTTATTGAAAATGGAGATGAAGACCAACCTGGTATTAATATGGAGTTTAAGCACAATCGTGACGAATTGTTCAATGATGTGGGTAGATGGTATAATAAGGTTGTGTATGTTGTCGGTCACATGGTTTGTACAACTAACTACAACTTTTCAGAAACCGCCAGCGAGTTCTTCAACCAAATCATTACATGGATACGTAATGGTGAAGGAAATACCAGAATGGAAGACGAATTGAAAGCAATGAGTGATCAAGTGAAAGAGCAGGGGAAGCGTTCGGCGTCATACGAACAGCAGGAAAAGAAGGCAGGAAAGCAGAGGGACTACAACAAAGGTGAGATAAATTGCTTAACTATATAATTGTCAGCTGCACGTGTCAACGAAGCTGAGATATGTGCAAGACAAAATGTATCCGCAAACCTAAACCTAATTGCTAAATATAGATCTGCACTTCAAGATATGCACAAGCGTGTTATTCACATTAGTGAGAAGACAGTCGTTTTTGTACAAATGGTGGGTGCTGATGTGATACAATCTGTTGAAATGAGTACGACACAACTTCGAAGTTTCGAAATTGAAGAGCTACAAACAGCAGAAAGACATGAGACAGAAGAAGGAGGTAGTGGGCCACAACAACCGGGTATTGCACCACCACAGATGAACCAGTAGGTCACGGTAATATGTTTGTATGAGTATAGAATATGTTGTATGATATGTAAAATGTTTGAATTATGAACCGAATAGGTAGTTGTCTGTATAATTGTTAAGTAAATTAAAAAGTTGTTAATTTCCTTCCGGTTGTTGTTACCTATACATTCATGTAAATATTCTAAATCATATAAATATTCATGAAGCTATGAAGGTCAATAACCACTAGGTGAAAAGGCAGTGAGAACTGCCTTAAGATAAAGATGTGAAACATGAGCTAAAAATGGCAGTGAGAAGCGGTCCAAGTATAAAACACATGTTTTTATGTTTTTTATGAAGGTTAATAACCACTGGGTAATAAAAAAAGGCAGCGAGAACTGCCCGAAGGATAAAAACATGTTTATATGATTTTTTTCTCCATATGGTGTAAAGATGTGAAACAAGAGCAATTTTGTAATCAAGGCAGGTACAGCCAGATATAAACTTTTTTTCCATATGGTATAAAGACTATTGATGGATGTACATATTACACCGCTGCCATGAAAAGAACGTGCGTACAGATAGGGAAAAAGTTTCAAGAAAAAAGAAACATGGTTTCATGGGTTTCACGCAGTAAGAACTTTTTTTAAACCGTGGGGTATAGCATATTGAAAAATGTTTCTTTCGGAACGGTTGATAGATGTTCATGTTGTACATAATTAGAAGTATGGAAATGTTGAAGTTAAACGTTATCAAACGGTGAGAATATTAAAATGAAACGTTATCAAATGATGAGGGAAAAAAGGTCAATATAAACAAAAAAGATGTTGTTTCAGACATGCCCTGTTCTACTTTTTTTCTCATTACACATATAATGTCAAGTTCGTTGAACCTGTGATGGCTATTTCAAGAATACTTTTTTTATATGTTGCGATATACGAAGAATATCATACATATGTCATTGTCTATTAACAAGTTTCCGCCGCATTTCAGAACAAAGTTTTGTTAACGTTACGTCCACCATTTACTTGAATAACTGTAATTTGATTTATTGTACATAAATTCTGTAATTTTCTAGGACCCAAGAAGCTGTTAAGCTGATTGTACTATTGTCACACACCGTCCACAGTCAATGTCAACTGGACATTCAATCGGTTGAATTCTTATGTACAGAGCTCTCGCTGTACAATATTACACATGCTTTGTCACAGCACACTAATATGATACCGAAAAAAAGAATATGTAAAATATCACGTTAGTACATGTCGTACAAAGCTGTCATGTATGTCAACTGTTCATATTCTTTTACTACAATATGCGCATATATCTGTATGTACGTTCTTTTCTGTATATCTGTATGTACATTATTTTCATGGTAGCGGTGTAATATGTACATCCATCAATGTTCTATTTTCATGGTAGCGGTGTTATATGTACATCCATCAATGTTCTTTATACCATATGGAAGGAATGCAAAGTTTTTTTGCATGAAGTTTTCACATCTGTTTCATAAGAAGATGTTATGTATGTCAACTTCTCATATTCTTTTCCTACAAAATGTACCTGTACCTGTATGTGTGCTCATTCTATATGAAAAAAGGTTTTCTTGCATGAAATTTCCACCTGTTTCATGAACAGTTGCCATGTATGTCAATTTTCATATTTTATACATTTTATGATAACGGTGTAATATTTACACCCATAATTAAACTTTACACGGTATGGATAAGAAAACACGATTCTTTTTCATGTTACTTTTTACGTATATTTTTTTCATTGCGTTTTTCCATTTGTTTTCCATTTGTTTTCAATTTGCCACACTTTGAGATTTGCATATCGCATTGTGCGCCTCACATACATCTTGTCTTTTAAATTGGGCATCTGAACTTAAAGTGTTCATCCTGGTCCGTATAGCCCATATTCCGAATCATAGAGAAATCAGCCAAGATGTCACCATTTCTTCGGTTTTCCATATTGGTTTTACATGTGTTATGTCTCCACTCAGATGCTGACTGGTCCATTTTGATAAATTCAGCTAATATAAGTTCTTCCAAATCAGATTGAGACTGTTCGTGATATTCTACCTTTTGGAATTGGTTCATGCGTATCATGATGTTATGAAGAATGACACAGACATTTGATATGCGTATTGTCTCTTTCAAATCCCATCGACGGTTTTCCCTGCGTAAAATTTCAAATACTGATTGTAGTATACCAAATAAACGTTCCACGTCCTTCCGCACTGACTGCTGTTTGAATGAATATTTTTCTCATCCTCACTATCCGATCCGGTAATTGGACGTGCAAATATTGGCCAATGTGGATATATGCCATCAACCAAAAAATATAGCAGGTGATGTTGTTGTCCTTCTCCTGTAATTTTATAACCATCTGGTACTGTTATGTCAAACATATCATTACAAATACTTGTAAATAATGGTGATCTGGCAAGGACATTTAAGTCATTATTCGTACCAGGTATTCCAGAGAATCATGACCAACAGTATAGGTCATGGTCACACCATCCTTCACACTGCACGGTAGCGCTTTTCGATACCCACGAATTGAGGTACTGACTTTTCATTGTTACGGGGCAGTTCTTCCAAGTATACTTCACACAATCTACAGCCCCTCTACAAACAGGAAAACCATTTTCGGTATAAGCTTTTTCTATTACAACCATCTCATTAGTTGTTGGAAACCTGTTGTAGAATCTTCCACCATATATCTCAATTACATCTACACAGAATTGTATAAAATATTGCCGTATGGTTTCTTCTGCCATGTACACGCAATCGTCCAGGTTGTCCACAGCACATCCTGTGCTGAGTATACGTAAAGACGAAAGCACCTTCACATCCGTGGGTATACACTTGTGTCCAATTCCGTTTATATGACGATTCCAGAAAAGAGGCCTGTGCCGTAGTAAATCTTCCTTCAATTGGTAGTACAGAACCCTTGGGATGGAAAACCAGCGTTTGAATATTTAATCTGGGTATGTTGGATTCACATCCACATAATCTTTGATCCAAGTTGAAACACCACGACGATAATTTTTCGTGCCTGTCACGCGTCCACTATAAATACCAATTGGTTCATCATCGTCACCTTTCGTAGTGTTATAATGTTCGAGAATACCTACAATAGCGGTTTGTCCTTGCTTCAAGTAAAACATCATCGGTACCATTTGGTTTCTGCTTCTTTTTCTTTTTTGAATCATTCTTTCAATGTCCCGGTTATCATTCCCTCCTTCGCTAGAAATTATCAGTTATTTAATTAACAGCTGAAACAGTCCTGAACTGACGCTATTTTAGTTTTATGACATGTACGGTTGGTCGCAACCGTCTGATGAATGGAAAAAAATAAATATTTCAGACGGACTGCGGGACACAAACTTAATTTAATATCATTATTTCACGAAAATTTGTAAAGTTTATGTTATGTACAACGCGTCGTACTACACGTCATTTTGACTCATTCATTTTCTTCATTTTCATTCCCGTCACCTGATATCATTTCTAGGCCCGTTTTATACCCAGCTGACCCTACCAGTAGAAATCGTAACGCCATGTAACTATTCTTCAACTCAGTAGCACGCACTTGTTCATTTCTTAGCGATGTCATGATGTCGTTAGTTCTTTTCAATTCAGTCTGAATTACACCCATAGTCTCTTCACCTACACTACTGTCCCTCTTCTGAACAACCTTTCGTTTTGCACCCTTGATACCATATGGTTTTCGCTCATACGTAACCTTGGAAGTTTCAGGTGTGACATCATCTAAATATCTAACAGAACGCGACCCATTTCTACAGCCATTTGTTTCTCCATTACAAACAGGACTGTCAGTAACACCTATATGGCTGTACTAATCGCTTCTGCTTTCTTCTTCCCCTTCGTTGCTCATGTGTACACCGTTTTGGTTACTTGTGGGCGTGGAATCAAAGTCTAGTCGTTCTACAACCTCCCTTCCATTCCGACTTGTCCTCATCTCCGCCCTTCATTCATTCCTCATACTGTTTTGTAGTGTGCTAAGATCACGTACTCTTTCTATTTTCACACCCCCAGTCTCATCCACATCACCAAATTTAGGTATTTTCGCAAGATATTCTGCAGCCTCTACATACTTAAAAGTAACTCCTATCCCAGGATTGCTTTCTTTCTCTCTTCATCTTCGACTTTGGAAAATGGCGTGAGCCTGCTTCAACAAAGTTTCTGTCTGCATGTTACCGGTTCGGTTGATCCCTAAAACCTGGTTATAGCAGGCATTCAAAAGATGACAGTCCAGTGCAAACAGACCCCATTTACAACGAATGGACGCTCGGGATCTTTTCATGCCAAAATCTTCCGTACAGAAAGAAGTAATCCCAGACCACATGGTTTCTTCCGTTTGCACGAGCTATTCAGTCTGATTAAAACAAGCCTTTTCAAGTATAAGAGCTTTTTTCTGGCTCCATTGCAGTCCACTACGTTTATCCTCCATGTCGTTCACCTCATTCCTTTTCCTGTTCTTCGATCCACGTGGTCTACCTGCACTATTTTTCCGTTTTTCAGTAATGAGGCTTATTTCCATATCTATTTCAGTAGTTGTTTCCGTTTCTTCATCAGTCATGCCCAGTGATGACCTTTTTCCATCTTATCCCCTCACAACTTCTTTCTTCATTCCACAAGACCTTTACCAACACGGTCAGCATTCCGTTCATCACGTCTGTTTTCTCCTCTTCGCAATTCCCTATATGGTACATCACCATCACCCACACCGCTGTAATGTCCTTCCTCACCATCCATCTCCGCGGTCTCCCCAAGTAACCCTCTCTCTATCTCCAATCTTCTTTCTTTTTTCCATTCGATATCCATCCCATACCTTACCGTTCTTCTCCCTTCAATACCATTTTCGTTTTGCATACAGAATTCAGGTTCACTTGCATCCGGTTCAATGGTGGAGTTAAGCAGATTGTCTACTTCAACCCTTCTGATCTCACGCCTGTCTTTGTTTTTGTCGGTTTTCTGGTTTCGTCGTCTTTGATTACCATTTCGGTCGTTTTCATTTTGTTTATAGGGCGTAACAGTGCGAACTATATTACTTCCGTTTCCCACATTATTCATGTGATTATGGGGTACGACACAATTTTCCGTTGATATGTTATGTATTGTTGACCAATCTGGTTGCAGTGTTCGGCACGAATTACCTAACGATGCAAAAAATTCATCCCTGCCGTCACCATTATTCTCATTTCCGCAGTCTTCAATATCTGCATCGTCGTAATTACCAATTGGTTCTCGTCCCATCCTTGACGCCGCCATCCGGTTTTGACCAGATCCCGCATCGACCTCCTGTGTTTCCCGATATGCAGCTCTCGGTCTAGCATGTTGAAATACATCAGCGCTATCCATACAGTTGATCGATGCTGGTGGTCCCACCAGCTACAAACTTCTGCAAATAAAATAACCAAATGGATACGGATGATGGAATGTTGAAAACGGTGCAGATGTCGATTACGTCTTCGTTCGTCGTCAGTACAAACAACAGAATTCCATTCGTCATGTCACATAGTCACAACACACGCCGTACTGTGAAAATTCCATCACTCACTACCTGTAATTTTAAACAATCCTACATATGTTGGATCCCTTACAGTCTTACTGTACATCCTATTTAGTTGTTTCAAAAGGCTCCCACTGTTTTTGTCAACTAGCATGTTTCGCCTGGCGCCCCTTCCGGAATGCAATTTTTCCATTGGCCGAATTTGTACGCATAGTCTTTTAGTTATTATTTCGGATTTCAAAAACTCAGCGCGCTGAGTTCGTTGCTGAGTTTTTCGAAACACTCAGCAACGAACTCATCACCAGTGCTATACCCTTCTATTAAAACATGCGTCAAAAATTTCTTTATTCTGTACTGTATAGAATCTGAGATGGAACTCATATATTCGAACTCAGCTCCTAACTAGAGATGCCCTAACCATTGTAATTGTTGTTCTGATAATAAAGTCCAGTCATGTCATAATATATTCTTCTTTAACGTTTTAGTTTTTGTACCCCCTCTGTCAGAGGTTTTTACAACAATCGCGATTAAGTGAGAATCTGTGACAACCACCTTGTCTGCTCATTGTAACCCACAATTTAGACGTACAAACCAACACTCAACATAGGTGGCAACTTCACGATATACCAGACAATAAAAATGTCCAACAATATAGTGACTTTACTACACACGCTCATCCGAATTGCGCGCCTTTCTGGCGATGCGTACAAGACATTAAGCTGTATAAATACACATCGCTGGAAATTGGCAACAGCCAGTCTTTCTCTCCGAATCACAACCCAACCGAAGGGAAACAAAAAAAATCAGCCTGCACCCTCCGTCCAACCACGTAATGCCAACCTCGACTCAGTCACCGGATATTCCGGTAGAGAAACATCAACCGACTGAGGAGGAATCTGAGGAGGAATTTACTCCACCATCCAGTGTTTCGACCCATTAGAAAACTTCATCTTCAGAAAGCCAAGAACCACTGAAACAACCTTCGCAGACAACTGAAAGAAACAATGGTCAAGATACTGGAAAAATAATGAGAGCGAACGCCAAAATCAGCCTCTACTTTATCCAGTGTCTGCAATAAAAATTCTCAACTCAATCCATAAAGCGAACCTTCGAACTGTCAACGTGATCTCAAGCTTCGAAAAGGCAATCGAAGCCGGCAAGCAAGGAGAAGACCTAAGAGTTGAAATAGCATCTGAACTCAACCCTCAAGATTTAATTTCATCAAGTTTACAGGGCGATCCTTCGATTTACCGACTACTTCGGAAGGTTTTACAAAGAGCACAAATCTCGTGTCAATACGCAAACTTCCGAACCAATGACAAAGTGGGTGTCAAACTCATCCACACGATATGGGCGGAACGAGCAACCGAAATCACGACTCGTTACCGCGAAATAAATCGTGAACGCTTGTCTAAAGGAAAGGCTCCAACCACAACCAGAGAAGCACGTGAGAATCAACCAACACCAACGAACAACCGCGCAATTTCCGACCCACCGCCTTATCCAGATGCACCAATCGACAACGAAACTTATCAACAAGCATTAATTGAAATGTCCGTATCACCTTCATTAATAAACCAAAATAATTCAACACCAGCCTACTTATCCACACACCATGCAGGCCAAGAACAAAATTCAAATAACAAAACTAAAGCTAATACCCATATACCCAAACCGTCATTTACACCATCGCTAGCGGCTAGGCCAAGAAAAACAAATTCACACACTCAGCCATTAGCAACAAAAGCTAATCCTCAACAAGAAGAATTACAGACCAAGGTCATGGAACTTGAACAAGAAATCAAGAACCTCCGGGAAAAGGAAGTCTCTGCCCAAATTCCTACCTCGGTCCCAGGCAATGATCCCCCTCATCCTAGAAGGACAACTCCCTATAAAAAAGATGTGAGAAGGAGAGAACAGAGCAACAACGAAGAAGTGGATGATCAATCCTCTTCTACGGACACGTCATCAGCACAGCTACCTAAAGAACAATTTGAAGCTAAAGAAACACCTTCATCATCCGAAGGAGAAACCATACACATGCACATGATGAGGAAAGGAAGGACATGAACCGAAACCTAAGGTTTATCTACCCAGACCGACGAAATCATTTCAATAACACTGAATAACGCCACAAAATTGAGAAATATGACAGAAATATCAACAATTATGATATCAACCATCATGAAAATCAAGGAGCAAATCGTTACAACGATGACAGAAAGAAGGGAAGAAGCTGCACCAGTGTAGACAGGGGAGCCAAATCCCAACATGGGGGTCTAATTATTTCAACGTCAAGAAACTTTTCAACTAAAGAGTCGAGCGTTGCAATCCTGGAAATTCTAAAAAAATATCGATCTACAATAATAATAGTAAGAACCACTACCATGGTTCAATAAAGGAAGATTGGATTGAACACCGTGACGATTTCCTGGAACTATGCGATCGCCCCGAAGTTAACTATCATAACCGCATCGCTCTTCTAATGCATACAATAAAGGGGAATAGATTAGATTAGAGTAGATATCGCCACCTTAAACTTGATCGCAAGAATTGGGAAGAATTGGACGAGACCTTCTCCAAGTTCTTCCTAACCGATGCAAGAAGGGAAAGAAACTCATCCAGTCTCGAGCTTTTGAAATGCATGGACTTCAAGACGGACGAAAAAAGTCATGATGAGGCATTTCTTGATTTGGTAAGATGGATAGAGGAGTTGGTCCCATTGTCAGCAGCAAGGGACAGAGATGAGATGGTGAAATGAAATCATTTGCTAAGAGCCACAAAGCGGTAAGAGTGGTCGAAGATGGAAAAAGGGCGGTTGAGGATGCCATATGGCTTTATGACGTTCTGCGACGAAATGTATATTTAGATTGAGGATTAGCCCTCCATCAACTGATAATAGAACAGACATGCACATACAAATTGAACAAACCAGCTCGCCTAAACTATGTTGAACAAGATGGTAACCAAAATGAACATAATTCGTACCCAAGTGGTTAATCAACAGAATCATCGGATGATTCTTACAACGGTGGAAAGAAAATTAATTTTGCAGGTCAACAAAGGTATGACCGATCTAAGACGGGACACGCAAGTAGTGGAGGACATCGCAGTAATGGCCGAGGCAAAAACGACTCATATCGACGAAGAAATCATAATGACCTGTGCATTAACTGCGAATGGCCAGGTCATTATCAATATGAATGTAGAGATCCCAAGAATGAAACCAATATAACGAAGAACGTTCAGGCCAAGGAGAGAGATCATGGATTCAGAAATTAAATATCAACCATCCACTATGGTGCTCTTCTGTATTCTGGCCTAAATAAATCATTGATCAATGCGGTATATCTTGCCGAACGTCTTTCTCTATCTGATTTGCCAACAACCGCGGCACCTCAACACAATGACAGCCCAGATGGTCAACAACCAGAAATTCAAAACATTCAATCAGTGTCGATATCACGGGAATCAGATGGAGAATCAAGTGGTAATCCTCCAACTGAAATATTTAATTCAGAACCTGCAGAAGTATTCATTTTAGGCGAGTACCGAGTAAGAGCAATGTCAACTTGGTAAAAATCCCAATGGTACTAGCGGAAAAAGATGCCATAATCCCCGGCATCGACTTCAGCGACCAATCTAACGACAATAAAAGGGATATTACAATCACGACACAACCCGAATCATGATAATCATGGCGCTATCTCCAGATATCAGAGCAAATTTCTGGGATTATTTGTAGATTCGGGGGCAGCTGTTTCCACGATGGGAATTCACCAACTGATGCATATTGCAAAAAGGTCAGGATCAAGAAGGATTTGAGGAAGTAAAATGCTTCTTTCGCATTCGCCGAGGCAATCCACGAGAGCTGTGGCGTCTTCATTGAATGGCTCCCTTTGTTGGACGACTCTTTTTTGGGGGTTCCGTTGCCAGTGGTAAGAATTGACATCCCAGTATTGATGGGACTGGACATAATGCGGAGGTACAGGATGATAATCGACTACGACGAGAATGTTTTTCGTTGTAAATCACCAAGTTGTAAATTTCCATTGAACTTTATCAACCATCACCCCTATATCATCCCATCAATTAAATCGCTGTTATATACACGTAAATAATTGGAGAAATTCATATCCAGTTTGCACACCCACCGGCAGAACGTCTCTTTCAACTACTTCGCAGGTCGAAACCCGACCTTGACAACTCAGTACGCGATATATTAAACCAGATCACCATTGCATGTGATATGTGTCAAGAGTATCACTCATCACCATTTCGATTCAGGGCCACCCTTCCATCCTAGAATGTGGTTATTAACCATGAGGTATCGATGGACCTTATGTGGTTAGAGGGGGTTCCGGCTTTGCATGTAGTGGACATTAACACGGGGTTTCAAAACGCCGTTTTTATAGAGAATAAGACATCCGAACAAATATGGGATCATTTTGTTCAGTGTTGGGAGAGTACTCACGTCGGATACCCTAATCGTACCCGACTCGACCAGTAGGCGACATTTACCAGTGGTGAATTCCGCGCTGAGGCTCAGTTCTAAGGAATTGAAGGGCACAATGCGATCGGCTCAGGGGAAACTTATCACCATCCTATCAGAATAATTTACTCTAAATTAAAGAGTGATAATCCATCGTTGCCAAAGGAGTTTCGATTGAGGTTAGACATCAAGGCTATAAATGATGCAGCCGGCCCGTCTGGGCTATCACCATCACTGTTGGTATATGGAATTCCGCCGTCCTTTCTGTGACGAACAGGAACCTTCCACGAAAGGCCGTGCGAATGAGGGCGCTATCTTCTGCACAACACGAGATATCGACGATCCGGCAGAAACAAGGATTAGGAAAGCGTTAGCTTCAAAGCTCTCTCCAGCCATAAGATACAGATTGGAAATTGGGGATCCAGTCAGAATATTTAGGAAAGAAACGAGGAAATGGGAGGGACCATTCCAAGTGGAACGAATAAGCAAAAAAATGGTATGGGTCTCGGACGGTGTCTCTACAAAACCCTTTAACGTTACGGCGGTAATTCCGACTGGCTACAGAGTAAAAGATAAAGACCTGGATAATTTTATTTCAGAGCACGCAACCCTATAAGCGGCGAGTACTTACCTCAACGAAGTTCTGAAACCAAGAGATCAGATGCAATTTAGCAAGCAGCCAGGAAGCAATGCGTATATAAATGGAAGGACTTAACAGGAGAGGGTGTTTTTCAACAGTCAGCCGTTCATCACTACCATCGTCAGCAAACATTCTAGGAGGAACATTCGTGATGGCCATTAAAAATGCATGAACGAATGAACAGAACTACGAAGCTTGGTTTGTAGTTCAGGGACATCGGGATAAGGAAAAGGATTCGTTGATACGTAAATCGCCTACGTTAAGGCACAAATCAGTAAGAATGGGTTTGTCGGTTGCGGGTATGAGAGGCCTCAAAATTTGGACGCAAGATGTTTCCCAAGTGTATATCCAGAGTGATGGACTCACTAGGAATATATACGTCAATCCACATGTTATGCCAGGACTGGATGATGGAAAATTATTAAAATTGGAAAAACGTTGTATGGGCTGGCGGATTCCGGTGATTACTGGGCAGTAAAGTTCAGTTCAAGCGTAACTAGAGAACGAGAAGAAGATTTGGGCATGCAGACTCCAACCGGTGATATCGCACTTTATTTCAAGATGGACTATGCTGGGGATCTCGAGGGAATAATGGGCCTGTATGTTGATGATTCAATAAGCACCAGAAATAATGAATTTGAAGAACTCGCAAAGCGAACAGAGCGAAAATTTGATTCACAACCGCGAAGATCAGCACCAGTAAATTTTGCTGGAATCTAAATCGATCGTGAGGATACGGTTTTTATTACTAGACAAGCCAAATATATAATGAAGCTAAATCAACTGTCGACTGGAGCATCCTTCAACTCATTTAGATCCCTACGAAATCAGCTGGCCTGGTTAAGCAACTGCCGGCCAGACGTCATTTCTGGCGTCAACTTGATGTCTCAAGTCACGGAAACAAAATTTGATCTATCTCATGTGAAGGTGGTGAACAAGTTGGTAAAACATCTACAAGATTCATTTCGCCTCAGATTACGGTTGGATGAGAATTAGATTAGACTAGTGGCATTTTTGGACGGGTATTTTGCCAATACGGAAACATTGTCCTCGCAAATCGGATGCATTGTCTTTCTAGAAGACAAGTGGGGAAATGAAAATTGTATAGACTTATCTAGTAGGAAGTCAAGGAGGGCCGTGCGCTCGGTTTTAGGGAGTGAGATATTTGCGTTCACAGACGTGGTTGATTCCGTAGTAATGATTCTGCATGATCTCAACACGATACATGGTAGGATTATCCCATTCCGCGTTTAGACCGACTCCGCTTCGCTATTCAACGTCATTATCAAATCATCAGCCACCACCGAAAAACGGCTGATGATTGATATAAGCGTGGCCCGAGAGGCATATAAATGTAATGATATCAGCGAAATTGGCTGAGTCAAGAGGGAAAGTAATGTAGCCAATTTTTTAACAAAATTCAACCCCGATAAGCCGCTGATGCATTTCATAAATACCGGGAAGTTGACCTACTCTATCGGTCAGGTTTCGGTTCGAGAAAGAATGAATGATGTTCGTAGTTAGAATCAAGGACTCGTATGACAAGTATTTATGTTGTATAATGAAATTAGATATTGTTTTCTATCAAAAAGGAAATCGCTCAAGTGTGAGAACAACTGATACGAACTATCAGTTTTCTGATATACTATAGGTTGGATAGAAAGCAGTTTACAAGGCTGATGCCAGTGTATACAAATTTGTGTAATGGATTCTATACAGAATATGCTTTTCGAGATGATTGAGTCTTGAGTTCAATTCTAACAGAATTGATTATCATATTGACCACAGAGAACCTGAGTGTAAGTGATAGATAAATATTCAACCAGTCACGCCGTATCAAACGGTGGGGAAATACTCTGTTTAGTACTTAACGATACACTAACCATTGTCATTGTTGTTCGCTCCGCGAACATAGAGGGCCGCTCCACAGCCCCAAGCTACAACGTCTCAAACGCCTTCGGCTTTACCCAGTCAATTGACCCCATCTTTGACTATTCCCCATTCTCCGATTCTCAACTCGCCGTGAACTCATCCATCATCGGCTCTAAGCTCCGACTGAATAGTGCTAATGCGCCTACGCACTCGCCCTTGGGCCAGGCTATTGGGAAGAGCTCGCCCGCCATCGCTACTTCTACAAAGCCCAAGCACTCGAAGCTGCCGAGCGTGAATACTTCCGGGAGACATCGGCCTCATCACCCCGCGCCCAACGCCGACTCCGACCCGGAATCGTAAAACGCCGGGGATTATCCGGAAGGCGACGATCCGGAAGTGATCGGCCGGCGCCCGAACTAGCGGTTTCTTCTTCATCCGACTACGACGACTCAACCGAACTAGAAATGGAGGGCACGTGCTCTCTTATAGCTGAACCGTATCAGCCTCAACTACCAACCGCAGAAGAGTCAGCAGCCACAACACCAGCCACTACTCCAACAGAGGTCGTACTCAACCAACCCGCGATCCCCACAACCGCCCCTAAGCCACCGACGAAATGATCCCCATAGCCCAAGTGGGTCGGTCATATCGGGAGTGGCACAGAATCGGTACCACCCCATGGTTGATCCGTCAGTTATGGTTTGGGCTTCAACTTCCGTAGAATCATCCACCGCTCCCGCAATTCCGCCGCCCTACCTCCCGACCCCAGAACATCGGGTATTCGCGGAGGCAGAAGTGGCAAGATGGATCAGTATGGGTTTCGTTCATGAGTCTTCGACCAGGGACGCGGTACAATTAGGGTGCGCGGGATTGATCTATCCCGCCTTAGTTGCCTCGACAGCAGGAAGCCTATGCTCGTCATGGATTATACCGCCATCGACGAGGAATTGAAAGAGCGGACCTTCCGCATGGATCAAATAAGCCTCTCGCCCCCTGCTGCAGCGCAAAAATTTATTGTTTATAGCCGATCTTTCCGATGGCTATCACCATCTCCGTCTGCGCCGATCCGATGAACAACGCGTGGCTTTCCTGGCGGGTCACTTGGTGTACATATCTGCATGCCTCAACTGCGGCCTCAAAGTGGCCCCTTGGTTCTTCACCAAGGCATTGCGACCGGTAGTCCACCATTTTCGGTCGTTGGACCACCGCGTATTCGCATACATGGACGATGCGTTCGGTGCAGCGGCATCGACTACGACTACACACGCAACTCCCTCCCACACTCACCAATTAGGAGTCCTAGTCACTTCGCTGTTGGGCCGTCTCGGCCTTCGGCTCTGTCCGACCAAGACGGTCTTCACCGGCTGTACGAAATTGGAGATCTTGTGAATATTGGTGGGCACCGAACAGCAGCAGTTTTTGTTAAGACCCGCAAAGTTGCGAAAGGTGACGAGCGCTTCACATCATCTCATGTGACACGTGCGGAAGAACCGTCGGCACATTCCACCGAAGATTTTCTGCAGCTTCGAGTGGCTGGAAAATTCGGTGGGGGCGGTCGTGACCGACGCTCGTCTTCGGTTGAGAGAACTATTCAACTGCCTCAGCTTTCATCCTCTTGATCCACCTACTTTTACGTTCATGCATTCAACTGAACTCGCCAAGTCTGCACTTACGGACATCGTGACTGTCAATCTCCTGTCATGCGCGACCTTTCTTGGTAGTCACACCTGTACTCGAATGTGCATGTGGGGTGCGACAGTTGGCCTGGTCAGGCCCGGCGACAGAACTTGTCACCGATGCCAGTATGGGGGCGGGAGCGATCTGGGACGGGACGGTGCCGGTTTCATGTTTCTTCCACAAAAGAGAAAAAGGCGCTCATATCAACTAATTAGAGCTGACCGCCGATATTCGGTCTACAGAATTTCGTTGATCATGCTCGTTCATGCCACGTACGCATAGTTTCCGACTTAATGGTGACAGTATACGTCATCCGCAACTTGACATCTCGATTGCTCAGAATGCTGGCCAAACTGAGTATTCTTTGCAAACTCTGCGAACGACAGGGGGTGACCGTCTCTACCCGACATCTTCTTTCTGTCCTCAGCACATGGGCTACCGTCTCAGCATACGCCACGACTCCTCCACATGGACCCTTCACCCTACATACGTTTGTATGTTTCAGCAACGCTTCTACCAGCTCCTTCTTTAGTACGGGCAAGATTTGTCGGAATGGCTTCCGCCTGCTTTCACGCCCCTCGTTTTAAAGCGCCCGTCCATTCTTCTGGTTTGGACTTGCCGTCTCTTTGCGCATGGACAGGGTGTTTTGGTCACCCCAACCTGGCGCCACAAACCATGGTTCCTCAGCGCCACGTCCGTGGGCTTCATTATCAAACTAAAGCGGTAGATCACTCCTCCTTGGACTCGTCACCGGTATTCTTGGAACGACACCGGGTACCGGGCAGCGTTAGCTTTGTTTGGAACCAGACTAGGCGCGGTGGGCACGTCGCGATTGCTGGAATGAGCGTTGGCGTCATCAACGCGTGCTTCCTACTAGCGACACTGGGACTCCTTTGTCTGTTTTTGCGAGACCTCGTGCATCGGCCCTCCCCCTTCGTCTTTTATAACGGCGTGTTGCTATATGGCCTTCCTCTTCGACTCGGGTTCGATTTCGGATCAATCCATACGTCCATATACTGCTGACATTACAGCATAGCATCTCCGCCATGGACTGAAGGACCCCACCGACTCCCCTGTGGTTTATGTAGTTAAGGCTGGTTACCGTGGCCTCGACTCTCAACTCTCGGGCAAGGGCCCTCATAAATGAATCGAGCCAGTACCGGCTTCTTTTCCGTTGGACTGCCTCACTATGGCGTTGGATCAACCATTTCTTCGCCCCAAGAAGCTCATTCAAGTCGGCGTGGTGGTGTCAGGATTCCAACTAGGTTGTCGTCCTGCAGGTCTGCTTAGCCTACAAAGAGATGACGTCGCTATTCTGGCTGTGTCTGTTCAAATTCAAGTACTCAAATTCAAGGGCTCTGAAGCTGGGATGCTCAACCGCATGGCATTGAACATCCCTCTTTATTCTTCGTAAGACCGCTTGGTGACCCTTCTCCGAAAATTGCAGGCTCGTGTGGTGCAATTCGTTTTTGGACGCGTGTATTTATTAGTGACTTTTGTCAAATTTTCTTTTGTGTAGGACCACATTTTTCGGGTGGCTTTTCACAATCACCACGTGTATTTGGGACATTGTTGCCCATTATACTGTACCGGTGGCTCCCGCTCCACTACCTTGTACAGTACGCCCCCTGCCATTCGGC